>JAVCKZ010056412.1:0-30930 GCA_034780755.1 Lepetodrilus elevatus | reverse complement strand
GAGAGAGAGAGAGAGAGAGAGAGAGAGAGAGAGAGAGAGAGAGAGAGAGAGAGAGAGAGAGAGAGAGAGAGAGGTACATTTTATTTAGTTGTTAATAATCTCAACAAGGATTGGAAACTAACGTTTAAAATGTTTTGAAATCAATACCCTTACAACATCACCAACATGCGTCATACTGATGCAAGAGATACGATCTCTGTTCGATCATCACCTTGACGTGACGGGATAGTGCACAACTAAGCAGTTGTCTCCCTTCGTCACTTCCGGTGAAAAATGAACGCGAAGGAGAAAGTTCAAGAATGTGATCATGATGTGAAATTCTTGTTTTGATGTTGACATATGTGAGTTCTATGTTTACACGATGTTCGCGTGTGTTCATTTTGTTCAGTCAATATAGACTGATTGAATGTTTATACTAACTTTTATCGTGAATAGTTCCAAGAACTGCTGCGAACAAGAAAACTACGCCTCTCTGAATCTGCGTTCTGTCAGTTTCAACGTTGTCGAACATCTCTTTACAAATTGTGACAATATTATATTATCAAATCAGGCTTTATTGTCTACACAATACACGGAATGTTGGAAAATAAAATATATTGACCTCATATTTGTTGTATGATCATAGCTAGTCTAAAATGCACATACTGCACAAAGAACAAATTAGTTGTAGACAATGATTGAATGAACATGAAGAAGCTGAGGGATAGTACAATGTTTTGAGATATAATTTTTAAATGTTGCTAACTTGTACGAATCAACACTACGTTATGTTATAGTTATGTTTAATTTGGGCCGTCCTGATAACAGCTGTTAAATAATTGTGCCTCATTTCTATTGAGGCCTTGCACAGAACAATCGTTTCATTGCCGATGCCATACTGGGTGGCAGACGACATGGCGTTTAACGTTGAAACAATCGAGTACCCGTTCGCCCTTGGGCTATCGCTCTTCGCCTGAGCACGATATTTGGACAAGTTAGAATTATGTGGTCTAGTTGTCGATCCATATATATCTAAGCTTACGTTGAGGTCTAGAAACAGCGAACTTTGGCTTTTCCCTTGCACGGAACAATCGTTTCCATTGACGACGCCATGTTGAGTAGCAGAAAATAATCTGGTGATATCAAGAATCCCATTGTTTTGCCACGAGTGACATCACATGCAAGGCCTCAATTAATCTAACAGTGTTGTGGTAACAATTTGTACTAGTCTTTTGGTGATTGATGATTGAAAGCGTAGAATTGGTTGCTCAATTGATTGACCCATGCTATATATTGTCAATTGCTAATTCTGTAAAATGAATACTCAGAAATACATGTATATACCGTACTTGAAATTGGATAGTTCATCGTTCATGTAACGGCTATAGATCTGATAGATATGGTCTCCTTGACGCAGTAATGTGAGTGAGAGACAGTCATGTTTAGATCTACCACCAGGAAGTGTTTTCTGTGCCCGGTATACAAGCTCAATCCAATGTCTTTTTATACCTGTTTGGAGTATTCAAAATACTAGTGGTTCGACCTGGAGTACAACGTGAGCACAGTTTGGAGTATGTTGTAACTAAGCTTAAGTAAGCTTGCTAATGTGGTGGCATCCTCATGTGCATCATTAGTATGATTCATTTTTTATAATCATTGTATTTTGTATTTTGATATTCAAACATGATATAAAATATTATCATATTCAGGGAAGAAAACTTACGTTTGAAACTTACTAGCCCAAATAGTGATACAAATAAGAAATTCCTACTATCCCTTAAGATACCTTTAACCCTCTCCCTGCTGAAGGCAATTGTTCATGCCCTAATGAGCAGTGCTTTTGCCTAATCCAGCAGGGAGAGGGTTAATAGCAGTGGGAGAAATGGCCCGGGCTAGTGTTAATTTCCATCCCTGAATGTTTAAACTTATTATTATGCTAACTTTTATTTTTACTATTTAAATTTTGTGCCTAAAGAGTTATGTTTTTGTTAAAGCATGTTTATTTTTAATCTACATAAAATTTGGTCACTAATTTTATTAGTAGGTCCATGCTACCTCAAATATGCTACTCCCTTGCTATCCGTTCGCTTTCTAACATGTCTAATAGGAAGTCAATATCTTCTAATTTAAAATTACTTTTAATAAATGTTTTATTTATGGTCAGCCATTTCTGTGAACCGTATTGTCAAATTAAGTACTATTTATGTTCATACCGTATATTTGAATGATAAATTTGGTGAAGATTTGTGTCATAAGAAAAAGTCGCCTGCCAAGCAAGGTACTACAGCTAGGGGTATTTTAATGTGGATGGTACTCACCGTACTGTAACAGTATGATGTTTATGATGCATCTGCATATAGACAGCTACTCGACTGCCTGTTATTGTAGATTCTAGACAGATTAGGCCGACCGCAGCATAAAGGAACGGTATTATGACAACAACAAATTGTTTATCACACGTAAGAAAGCTGTTACAAACAATCAGTGTCAATTACATTTAAGGATTGAGTTAACCTCAAGGATTTGCAAACACATACTGACTTGTTTACATCTAGCGTTCGAAATAGAGGGTGTCCCGGTGGTCATTTGAAAATCTGCAATGTTATATGTATCTATGGGCTCTAAACACCAATTACAATATTAAATTAAATAAAAAAAATCACACAAATTTTACTGGGACGCAACCGTCAGGGTAAATGGGGGTCGATTGTATTAAACTGTTATGATTCTACTTATGAGTAGGGGTGTCACGATTCGTTATCTCGCGATATGATACGTATCACGATAACAGGCTCACGATACATACGATACTGTATCATGATTCAATTTTAAAGAACTTTGGGAAAATGTTCAGTAATATTAAATGAAGGTCATTATTCCTTAAAATATCCAGTCCAAATAAGTCAGTCATGAAGAGAACATTTGAAAACAATGTTTTGTTAATAAAACACTTGAAATCCTTGTGAAAAATACTGAAATCTAACTTTTAAACTCAAGAAGAGTGTAAATAACCTATTAAAATCAGGCATATTATGAAAATAAATATATCTGAACATGTATTTTTAAATCGATTTACATTAAAATTATGAATCGATTCACGAAGACAGAGGTCAAATGGTCATGAATCGTGACACCCTTACTATCATCATAATATCTTCTGAATGTGTCATGGTAACCATAGTAGCATGTGTTTGGATCTCACCTGTGCATTGACGTAACTTGATAAATTTGCCAGCACTCAAATTTTGTAAATATTCTAGTAACAGGCCGTGATATTCGTAAGTAAATAATCTTGAAAACTGCTCTAAACCCCGATTAAACTATTTTTAAACCAACATTTGTTATTTTTTATAGGGATGAGATATTCCCAGTGTGATGTAGAGCACTAATTCATTCATTCATTCCAATATATTTTCCTGTCTGTTGCAGTTGAAGCTGTTCTTAGTGTTAGCTGGACAGTTATCATCGAGAGGCGTACATTTTGAAGTGATCTGCCTGTGATGGAAGCTTACCATTCCTACCTAAGGAATCAGCTCCTGAACGTTTGCCGTACCCGCTACCAACAACGACAACAGCCTCGTCACGACCGGGTATCCGTAGACAGCGACATTATCAGGTCCGTGTTGATATTAAATCTCGCCATACTGGACGCAACCAGACATGCAGTGAAATTTAATAAATAATAATTTTAAATGAAAGTATTATTTTAATGACACAATTCACTGCCACTTGTTTTAAAATGTAATAAATAATAATTTAATGAAATATATTATTTTAATATTTTCAAATATACAACAAAATATATTAATATTACAGTATTAAATTGTGGAGAGAAAAAAAAACATTTTAAATTGTTATTTTAAAATAATGAATTGAAATTGTTATTTTATTATAAAACATTGATTTCCTCAGTCTAATATTAAAATTAATCAGTTTGAGAATTTATTAAGATACCAGCGATAGTTGTAACAGAATCAGTAAAGCTCTATGTATCCTGTGATCTGGAGAAGGGTGGGAGATTATTTAATGTAATTTCGTGCTGTTCCAGTTTCTCCCCTAATGAAGGCAACAAGGTGGGCCTGTACATAGCCTCCAGCCCTCTCTCCCCTGAAGACAATTACTTTGAAGTCGAGATTCTGGACACCGGTGCCCATGGATCCATTGGTAAGACTGACAGCTTGCAGTACTGCTCAGTAGTACCCAGTACTGGCCATCTAACCAGTATTTCTTAGTACAACTCAATAATGGCCCGTAGTACCCATTTCTACCCAGTATTTCTTAGTAATATGCAGTACCTACTAGTGCCAGTACTGGTAATTTCTAACCAGTATTTCTTAGTACAATTTAGTACTGGCCAGGCCAGTGGGGTGGGGTATAGCGCAGTGGTAGAATGTTGGACTTCGGGGTGAAAAAGGTTCCAGGTTCAAATCCCGTCCTGGGGGCCCGGCATCAATGTTCGCGAAAGTTACCTTTCTGACGTGATATTGATAGGATGCACTGTCTGTAGAGGGGCAATGCAGTTATCATCCTTGGTCTGTCAGTACCAGCTGGTGCTCACAGTTCTTTTGCAACATTCAGTGCTACGGATGTTGCAGGTTTCCTCCTGCCCTAAACTGACAAGTCGTGATATTAGTGAAAGAATCTAGAAAGCGAACCCAGTTCCCTCAAAATACCTATTTCTATGCAGTATTTCTTAGAACTTTGCAGTACTAGTCAGTACTGATGTCTGAATGCCAGTTGCTAATGTCATTGTCTAATGTCAATATATATCTGAAATATCTAATGTGATATGTCTTATGTTGATGTATGCCTCAAGCATCTAATGTCGATATATGTCTGAAGTGTCTAATGTCGATATATGTCTGAAGTGTCTAATGTCGATGTTGTTGCAGGTGTTGGACTAGTACCAGACTCATACAGTTTGGAAGCACAACCAGGTTGGAAGCCTTATTCAATTGGTTATCACGCTGACGACGGAAGGTTAGTAATCACAAAATTTATTTTAAAATTATCTAGATATTTTATATACGGTACATCAGTAATATTTACATCAGTTTCAGGTATTGTACTTTTTATTTTTATTTAATTAAATGTTTATATTTAATGCTCATTTATTCAATCTTTTGTATTTATTGTTGTCAAGATAGCAGCATATACCAGAATATTATATATTACATAATTATGTCATAAAGAAAAGCTATTTTAAAATTAATTGATTTTTTTTGCCAGTATTTTATCCTTCTTCAGAAATAAACTAAAATAAGATGATAATTGATGTAATATTTCACGTGCAATTTAATTGTTTATCCAGATTGTACAAAGCTTGCTCCTTCGGCCAGCCATTCGGACCCAAGTGCTTTGTAGGAGATCGCATTGGTTGCGGCATCAAATACACCATCAGTGACATCGAGCACGGAAAGGGATTCCTCCAGACCAAGGTGTTTTTCACAATAAACGGCAAAGAGGTAAGTTGTGAAAAGTCAGTAATTATGTCTAGTGACACCAAAGTATTATGTATAGTGACACTCAAGTATTATGTCTATTTACACCCGTTGTGTTGTATACCCTCAATGGGGTTGAGAATTGAAACAAGTGCACATTGATCCATTTACTGATGTAATAATATAGCACTAGTGTTATTATTTTTAACATTATCATTATTATTACCTGTCTTGACTCCTGACATCGACTTGCAGTTAGGAACAGTGTCTACGATCATGCCACGCGGGGGGATGTTCCCGGCGATCGGGCTGCACTCGGAGGGTGAGGAGGTGCGACTGGCGCTGGACTCGCGGTGGACGGCGTCCGAGGAGTGTCAACTGATGGCGGTGGACAACGGCGAGGACGAGTGGGTGCGGCTCCACGACATCAAACTCAACGGCACGGTGGGTGTTACATAGTGCTAGATACCTGTGTTCACTGATGATGTTCTGTGTTCACTGATGATGTTCTGTGTTCACTGATGATGTTCTGTGTTCACTGATGATGTTCTGTGTTCACTGATGTTCTGTGTTCACTGATGATGTTCTGTGTTCACTGATGATGTTCTGTGTTCATTGATGTTCTGTGTTCACTGATGATGTTCTGTGTTCACTGATGATGTTCTGTGTTCACTGATGATGTTCTGTTCACTGATGATGTTCTGTGTTCACTGATGATGTTCTCTGTTCACTGATGATGTTCTGTGTTCACTGATGATGTTCTGTGTTCACTGATGTTCTGTGTTCTGTATTCAGCTTCTGGAGTACGGGGGTCGAGGTAAAAGTATCCACGATGTAGGACTGGCTCAGGCTAAGTGTCCACTAGACACCACATTCCATTACTTCGAACTGGAGATTGTCAATCCTGGTGAAAACTGCTACATCGCCATTGGAATAGCGCGGCGGGTAAATATTTAGTCTCCAAAATATTATTTTGCAGTTTTCAAATTTTGAGATTTTTATAAAAATTTTGGAATAATTTTTTTTATTTTTGTTAAGAGTTGTATCGAAGTTTGTTGTTGCAAATGATTAAAATATTCCACAAAGACATAAATAACATCAAAGTTTGAATGAGAAAATTAATTAAATATGTCAATTATATGGTATCAATGTTTGAATTAGAAAAATTACTTTCACTATGAAGAAACACTTTTTCTGGAATATTATACAGCTGTCGTATTCATTATTGTTATCGACATAAACATTTGCTAGGAAAGCCTAACAAGTAGAAGTTAAATCTTACATTCTCACATAACACTATGTCGCGAAATTTCATGACAACAACTCTCAGAAACTAGGATCTCAAGGGAGAGCACTCTAATACATATATTACTTTTACAGAATTACCCTCGACATCGGCACCCAGGGTGGAATCGAGGATCGGTGGCGTATCACGCAGGTACCTGTATTTACTTTGTGTTGGTACATTTTGACAATCAAGGGAGACTACTCTTCATGACTATTTATCCCACAGCAAACTTAATTACTTTTTAGTATGATTCATGGAAATACATCATTAATATTTACAAATTTTACATTAGGTATTTATTATTATTATTATTTTTATAATTATTAATAATTATTATGTTTTGTTTCTGCAGATGACGGCAAGATATTTGTCGGATCAGGAATTGGAGATCCATTCGGTCCCCGATGTCACCAAGGTATGTTTTGGCATGTTTTTCATGCTGCCTTTCATTTTAACCCATTCATATTGCATAATTAACTAAATTATCGTCGCGTATGGGCGAAAGATTCCTGCTGTGATGTAAAACAATAATTCACTCGCTCGCTCGTGGGTTCAAATATCGTTGCATGAGTCTGGCATCGATGTTTGCGAAAGTAACCTCTTTGACGATATATTGATAGGATGTGCTGTCTGTACTGTGGCAATACAGTTTTCCTGCTTGTAGTCATTACCAGCCAGTGCTCGCAGTTTTGTTTCAACATTCAGCGCTACGAATGTTGCGGGTTTCCTCCTGCCCTAAACTGATAAGACATGATATAAGTGATAGAATCTTGAAAGCAGAACTAAGCCCAAATTGCCCCAATTCTCATCGCAAATGGGTGAAAGATTCCCGCAGCGACATTGAACTCCATAAGTGAACTCCACTAAGCCCCAATTCTACAACGAAAAAACATAAAGAAGGATAAATTTCATGAGAACAAAAAAAAAGAAATTATATTAAAATAAAACATCTTTTCGTGTAGATACAAATGTTTTGATATTCGTGGTATTTCTCTTCACTATAGGAGACATCATGGGCTGCGGCATCTACTTCCCGCACGACTATGACAGCGAGGCCGACAGTGACCTCTCGCCCGATGACGGGGAGGAAGAGCATGTGACCACCGAAAATGAAGAATTCTCGTCAGACTCTGAAGAAGAGGAGGAGGGGTTGGCGCGACCCAGAGAGGATGCTGGGACAAAAGTACAGGTTAGATGATTTAACTAATTTTTAAAAAAACATTTTTTGGAGGATTTTGGAATTTGGAAATTCATATCTCCATTCAAGAAACTCCTGACTGGCTATTTAAGTCTGGTCGTTGCGAATGGGTGAAAGATTCCTGCAGCGACATTAAGCTTCATAATCACTCGCTTACTTCCAAGTTTACAATATGTGGTTGATTAAATATAATTTGCACACATGTCATTATCTGTATTGCCAGTTTAACCCTCTCTATACTGGAGGTAACCGGAGATGCAGTGCCTGTGTCTAATCAAACACGGAGAGGATTAATAATCGTTATCTTAATTGCCAGTTAAATAATAAAGTGAAAATATCTTGAAAGTGGCTCTAAACCTAAATTAAAAAAATCGAATACATTTTTAACAATATTTCCATGATTTCGTAACAGGTGTTCTTCACTCGGAACGGGAAAATCATCGGCAAACGACAAGTTGCAATACCGAAAGGCGGATTCTACCCAACCATTGGGATGTTGAGTAGCGACGAGAAAGTGCGTGTTGACCTTCGACCTCTGACTGGTTGACCTTCGCCCTGTACATAGGATCTAATTTATAAATGTGAATATATTATATATATATGGACACGTACTGAACATGACATATCAAGTGTCATGTGACCGATCATTTTGATTGGAGGACTATCACGACATTGTTGGGTTCAGAGCATTGTGATTGGCTGCATCCTGGTGCCAATTAACGACGTATAAAAAAACAAAAACGAAATGACTCCGCGTGATTCTGCCGTCATGTGACATCCGAGATCTGTGATACTTATTATCTCCACTGTTTTGCTATCTAACTAACGACATATTCCATTTATCCAAGTCTGAGTTTGCACCATATTTACTATACCGCCACAGATTACTATACAGATGAGTGTTTTTAGTCAACAAGACTTGTGCAGTAATGTGAGGATTTTTTAAGTCCAATATATGTTGTATCTAAATCAAAGGCGGCTGAAGGCTAATTTGGCTGTTGATGTTTTAAATCGGCTTTTCTGTTATTTATTTCCTAGTAAAATAGTGAATCATGTATTCATGATTGTGGACTGATTTTCTCTTCCAACAGCAGTTACTTCCCATGGTATAGTGATTACTATACATATATCACTCCAATGCTATTCTCTCATTTGGGTACAGTTATTTCACCTTACAGGAAGTGAATACAGTAGACCTCGGATAAACCAGACACTCGCATCTGAAGTCCCAGGTCCCGTCTAATGCTATATGCGGCATATGCGTGTAACGGACTTTGCATATAACGGACAGAAATAGCCGGTCCCAATGAGTCCATTATATGCAAGGTCTACTGTATCTGTATAGTAATCTGTGGTGTGTATAGTAAACAATGCGTGTGTGTCCGGACGTGTTAACTCCCTCCATTGAGGGAGTCTTTCAGGAGATACAAACATGCAGTCTGTTTCTGATACTTTTCTTTTATTAACCCCCTCCATGCTGTAGACAGAGAGAGATGTCCTAAAGAGCTGTGTCTGTGCCTAATCCAGCAAGGAGAGGGTTATGGCGGTCGTTGTTAACAGTTTGACGTAAAACTATACTTTAACATTTTAAGTTTACTAGCCTGAGTTTCACGAATGGGTCGTACTGTAGTCGTACTGTTTACTATAACAGGAAGTGATGTAATCCTCGATTTATGCCCGGACTACCTGTACGACCATTTCGTGAACAAGCAGATCTGGTTAGTCCAAGGGTCCCAGAAACACACATAGCTAACAGGGATAGAAATATTTCACAAATGTCTGCAGTGTTATTCCGATTCGTGCAAATATTGAAGGGTTGATGTAGTCCCTCAGTTGTTTTCATGTTGAAAATTTGGTTGAATCGTTAACTCTGAATATTATCAGTGAAAAAATTATGAATTACCATATTATTCATGGAGACTTATTTATTCATCATGCCAAATAGTCAGAGGTCACTCATATGTATATTCTAGACTAGTTCCATATGACACGACACTTTAAAAAATAATAATGGAGATACGAATAATAATTTGAGTTTGTCATCGTATAAAATGTGATCGAATCACCTGAAGCTTGGAGATTGATTGGTTTACTTATTTTTCCACGATGTATTGACTTCCTGTTTTGGCTTTGTTTATGTTATAGAGGTACTTGAGTTGCCATGGTTACTCAGACTGGTTTCTATCTTGTATTAGTTTTCTTATTGCCATGTTTATATCGAGTATTCGTCTTCTGAATGTGTACCGGTGTGTTGGAGATATTTGTTTGTAGTTCTGACAACACTGATGTGTACAACAGATATGTCAATTGGTTAAGTTTGTTTAATTATTTTCGGTCACCACGTCTGCATTTCATGAAAGGGTCGTACGGTAGTCTGGGCCTAAATCAGGTCTTTATAGCAGGAAATTATGTAAACCTTAGCAAGAGATTACGAAACTTTTCTGAGTACGATTCCATGCTCAACTCGAAAACGTCATGTAAATTTTGAACTTTAGCATGAAATCGTATTCAGAAAGACATGACATTTTATGAACAAAACTCTGAGTTGAACATGGAATCGTACTCAGAAAAGTTTCGTAATCTCGGGGCCTTGACTTAGGCCTGGACTACTGGTACGATGATTTCGGTGAAAGCAAGGTCAAGCCCTGAGTTATACAGAATCATCATAGCACTAAGAGTTGTGGTTCTTTGTTAACGTATAGGAGTCACAACTCTTGTAGCAAAATCATTTTGTGGAACGGTACCCAGGTGTCTTGATTTCTTGTTCACATTATGAGGTATTGTTTCTCGAAGCTCTTCTATATACTTCAAGTGCTCAGTAGTGTTCTCTTATCTCTCGGTGTTCGAAACTACCGCTGAAAACCTACTCGCCCGAATAATGATACAAATAATAAATGTTTGCAAAAAACATGAATTTCTATTGGTCCTTTAGCATTGTGAGAAATGGCCAGGGCTAGCAGTAATTTCCAACACTGTATACATGACGATCTGGCACTTGTAAGAGCGCTATGGTCTCGTAGTGGATACGAGAGCTTCAAGAAACAATAACCTGCATTATTGACTACACAATTATGAGTGAAACAATATTGTACTACGTTGACATAGCAGGTAGTTTTCAGATATAACTAACGTTCTCTTTCTTGGTGGCTACCCGAGTTTCCCTATCATGACCAGAGATTAGCCCTGTTCAGATCTGATTAATCAGTTCTTATATATGTGTGAATATATATCTGTAAAATTATACATACAATGCTTCATCAGTTACGTATACTACAGTAGTAGGTTAAGATCAGATCCTGTGTATCACATCCTCGAAACCCAAGCCATTATCACAAATAACAAAACTATTTTTAACAGAATATAAGGAGAGACAATAGCATGTGATTCAAGGATGTGCAGGGATAATATTAAACTAACTTTAAAACATACTCACTCGAATAATGATACAAATAACAAATGTTTACTAAAGACATGAATTCATACCCGCCCTTCGCATACCTTTAGCATTGTGAGCGAATGGCCCGGGCGAGTGTTAATATTGCGAACCCTGATGTGTGTATCATTATTAACACAAGTATTATTTGATTCACGTAAGAAAATGCCACTTATTCAATCATAATATGCTTAAACATAGATCATAGGCCTGTTCAGGAGGGTGAGTTCATGCGTGAAATCTCCTTAGAAACGTTCATACTTCATATGTGACGTCACGCGTGAACTCGCGTAAACTCGCCCTCCTGAACAGGCCTCAGGGCAGCTTTAATGAGGCTCTTGTATCCACTGCGTTGCTCTCTTCATGGACAGAAGAGCTCTATTAGGAAAGTGTGTCTCAGTGTGTATATTTTTTTTTAAGATATAGTTTCTGTGAATTTAATTTGATGTTTTTTGTTTGTTATTATTAGTATTACTAGGCTGTGTATATTCTTGTGTGTTATGTAGATACGATTCTCACCCAACATATTGTGTTGATTGAGCACTGTAGGTGTGTCTTTGAGGTGAGAGGGAGAGTGAGTGTGTGTTGAGAGAGAGAGTGTGTGTGTCTGTGTCTGTGAGTGAGTGAGTGCATGATTATGCAGGAATTGTCAACAATCAACATATCTTCATGTATGTGTACCGTGTATATAATATACATATTCATGTATTCCAAACATGTGGGTAAACATACATACGTTACTTACATGTGTGTCCAAGTAGCCCTGCAATCTTAATTAAATTTGGATCTGTTTCCTTGAACATTTTGACACTCTTTTGGAAACTGGTGAGTGTCCAAATATCTGAGCATCAGTTTCGTATCTGATTTTAATGACATTGCATAGGCTCTGCAGCATACCAAGTGTTAATATGTTGCTGAAGAGAGCCATCCTTTAATACCAAAGACTGTTACGATCCTAGACCCCCACCCCCCACCACACCACACCACCCCCGCCCTCCAGACATGTTTAACCTTCTACCACCTCCCTCATGCAGGCAAGTGGATGTGCCATATTAACATTTATTTCAGTAGCAAGATATGATAAATCACTTAACCCTCTATCTGCTGGGCAACCACAAATGCCCTAATGAGCAGTGCTTTTGTCTAATCCAGCAGGGAGAGGGTTAATGTCTGTTTAGATATGCTGTCTCAATTTGTTTGATGTTTTGGAGTATTTGACTCAGTTTTGTCTACCTGCGACAATGTGTGTGTGTGCATGTGCATGTGTGTGTGAATCTGTACAAGAGATGACAATTCCAGATTGTTAATACTGTGCACGTTGTTTTGTAAATATGCATGCATGTATTGTTAATTTCCATTTGGCATTCTCCTACAAATTTTGCCAAAATTGGGGATCTTTGATGAAAGGAAGGTTGGTTGGATGCGGACATTTTGAGATTTTGTATTTATCTCTGCATAGAATGCTACTCTTTTTTTTTGTCTGTGTGACTCAAATAAACTAGAACTGAATATATTAGACATTTTGCTTTTAATCCTTAATTTTGTTTGTTTAATGTTGTTCAATATTCTGTATAAGATGGTTTTATGAAACCATAGCTTAAATGAAATGAAACATCTACATTCTGTAATGGCAACAATAATTCTTTTGCTACTTTTCATCAGCTATGATTACCGTACTAAATGAGTACAATGAAAATGTAAGTACTTTTTTATATACTTTTCAAACTATCCAGAACATTGGAATATTTTACCTTGTCAAGCATTAGAAATAGTGCTAGTCATGTTCTTTGTTAAGTTTAATAGGACAGATTGACACTGATTGTGAGCAATTTTGTTATTTCTAAGTTTTTTTTGGTCTCTATTTTCAGTTTGCACCATATTTTTATGTAATTCTTTATTTGTGCTGTATTTCTAAGTTAGTCTTGGCATCATTGATAACTTATTTACTTTTGTTAGCAAAGCATTTCTAAGTAACTTAGTTAACACTAATTCTGTCCTTATTAGCTTCACTATTATTGTAAGAAGTCAAAACATTGTTAATGCTATATGTCTAAGTTCGTCTTCAGTATTGGTGTAATGAAGACTACTTCATTATTCCATATTTAATTATTTCTAATTTAACCCTCTTCCTGCTGAAGGCAAGTTAACTTGCCCGATCACATGTAGAAATAGAACACTTTGATTTTATTCAGCAGGGAGAAGTATTATTCTTTGTTATACTGTATTACAGACAATACAGTTTTATCTTCCTTTTAACCATCTCCATGCTGTAAGCAACTGGAGATGCCCTAAAGAGGGCTGCATGTGTCTCAGCCAGCAAGGAGAAGGTTATTGTTTTTCCCTCTGTGAAATATATTATGTTGAAAAAAAGAATGAATAATAAGAAAAATAGGAAAACAACATCCATATAATAGGCTTGAAAATAAAATCCATATTTTTAATAATGTTGCAGACAAGGCAACAGGGGTGCGTTCAAGCTACAATACGTATCGATATGTATTGCTATGTATTGCTACAGAAGCCGTTCAGCCTGCACTTGTAGCAATACGTATTCATACCTTTCAATGAATACCTTTCACTCGCTGTGTAGGAAAAGCGGTAGCACGAAGCCGTTCAACGAGCAATACATGTAGGGAAAAGTATATTGTATTGCATGTATTCTAGCTTGAACGCACCCCAGGTCTCCCCAAATGAAAACTGGCATCTGAAAGGGTAAAACATTCATTTGACTACACTCTGCATAGAATCTGTATCATTCTACATAGTGGGACTCAAAATACAAATTCCGCAATATTCACCATATTGTGTCATCTTCATTCACAAATGATCACAGGTGCAGATTCTATGTTTTAAGAAGTTGATCAACGGTGACATCCATGAAACATCTGCCTTTATTACCACTGGACATCCTAAGGAGTTGCTGAATATGATGCAGAATGCATATTTTCGATCGTTCGCCCTATGTATAGAATGATGCAGGTTCTGTGTACAATGACAGGTTGTCACTTGACTGTTTTACCGTTTCAGGCCCCAAGATTACGGGGGGAAAATAGTACGATTTCAGGCTCAGGCTCAGATTTTATATGGGGATTTGTGAACAAACCATTGAGTTGAGCACGAAACGTACTCGGAAAGGTTTCGTAATCTCGGGGTCCGGTTTCATTTGAGGGAGCTCTATCGCAGACAAGACAAGACAATGTATGTGCAAGATTGAATGGTATGAGATATGCATTTCTATGAAGGAAGAAAGATAAACAAAGTGTCGTGTGACAGTGTTATCTGCGGGGACGTCAGGGATGTATTGTAGTAGTATCCGTAGCTGTGAGATCGGCCCTGTTATCAGACTGTTATGGTGAATGGAACTATAACGTGAATGTACATGGTTTAATAAAGCTGCTTTTCTACATCAAGAGCTGTATAGTTGTTCCTGTGTTGTCTGGTGTTGGTAGCTTACTAGCTCGAGATTCCTTTAGCCTTCCTGCTGACCATCCGAGACTTAAAAGGTCTGTTATTATCACCAGAGATGGCTAGAGGAATCTCGAGCTAGTAGCTACAGTATTCCCGATGATCCGATTCATCCGGTATACGATCGGTTTTTACCATCTCCGTTGCTCGGGGGGTCATGTTCCCGAAGCTATTGACATACAAAACGATATCATTAAGCCTGTCTGTTCCTATGCACTTACCATATACGTGCATTGTTTGTGATATCTGTCTTCACTTGGAAAGACATCTACCGACATCAGGACACAGTTGGGGAAATGTAATCAATCAAGCTTCATTCATTATTGGACACACAAGTAGCTTAAATATGTAGTGTCATCTATGCCTATTGCATCTTTGACTTCGTTGAAACGGACCAAAGCTTATTTATGTTCTCATCAATGAGTATGCGAAGTACGTGATGGGCACCGAAAAACGATCAGTTTATTGAAAGTTTCTTTTACATTGAATGCCTTGAAATGGAGAAACAACGTTAAGCCAGAGCATTCACCGGCTGAACCAACAGAGGAGGAATGACAAGTTTCTGGACCGTGGTACGACTGAAACAACCATGTTCATAACTTGCAATACAGAACTGACAACAAGGCTGGCATAGGCAATAGGATTCCTTGGTCGTGTGCTCAACCTAGATAGATACCCGTATACTAGTACATGATCATATACAGTATTGACTTTATACGCCGTCCTAAGAATGTATAACCGTCCTAAGACAGTTATAACTGCCTGATGATGTCGGCATATAGTTGCCGACGAAACGTCGTGGTTTCTCATAGTTATATGTATATAGACATTCCATTCATTTATATTTATCCTAAGAATTTAGAAAACGTACGACATTAAATGAATGCAAACTCTACAGAGGCCAACCATGCATCTAACCCTAGAATATGTTGACGTTCAGTATTCACAATAAGCTACTTTAGATATGAGTATAGGTTAATGTGACCATATCCAGCTCTAAATTTTAGTAGCTTATGATCAGCAGGAAACTTCAAAGTAATTCGTACATCCCCGGTCCTAAAGGACGTAACTTTAAAGTATAATGTCCTAAATCGTAGCAATGGTCTAGTCAATGGATACTATTTGTAGATAAGGCTTCATTAGAGGTTGGTAGGCCTACAGAAGACCTATGCTTTAACCTGTAGGCCTACTCCTAATAGTGTAGACCATCAAAAATACCGTATGTCATCCAATCTGATGTTCCTGCATCCTATCTACGTCAGATTCGCGATCTGATTGGTCGAGCTGCTGCGTGACCGTCCTGACTCCGCCAACGTCAGGTGCGCGAGTTCTCGAAGTCTGACGACCACGGAGCAGACGAGAACAGGCGCACCGGAACTCGACTTTCTGCCACGCGTAGATGAACGGGTTTACGATGCTATGCGCAATTCCAATGAACACCAGACAGTTTCCTACGAAGCTGACCATCGGGTTGAATCTAAACGCCTGCATGAGTGTTGTGACGCTGAACGGCAACCAGCATACGGTCAAGGCCACCGTCACCAATCCCATGACCACTCCCGACCTTATCTCTCGCTTTTGCACGCGAGATCTCGTGGCCGGTCTCACCCTGTTCCTCATCATCCTAGCCACCCTGAGGATCATCGCGTACATGACCACGCACACCGTCGTCTGCAGCCACGTGGTCAGGGTACTGATGAACAGCTGCGATCTATCCACGACGAGTTCGAACACGCACGGCCCTCCTTTCTTCCAGTTGTTCAGGCCGGTGAAGGGCAGGATGCTCACGGCGAACCCGTAGACCCAAGGAATGCACACCATGATCGAAGTGTTCCTGGGAGTCATGACGACGTCGTGCTGGAGCGGATGGACGATGGCGACGTAGCGGTCCAGCGTGCAGAAGACAATGCAGATCTGGGACGCCAGCGTGAAGAAGGAGATCGTCTGGAACCTCAGCAGACACGTTGAAAGATGGCGGTCTAGGGCCGGAAGGAAGAACCCGGCGATCTGGTACGGCATGACGACGCCTGTGAGCAGATCCAGAATTGCCAGGTTCAGGATGAACTTGTTGGTGGCTCGGGAGGTGTCGAGATGGCGGACGAAGGCCACGATGACTAGGAGGTTGCCCAGGGTGGCCACAACGAACACCAAGGCCTGGAGTGTGGAGAAGACTATCGCCACGGTCAGGAAGTCCACCTGTGGACCACTCATAGTCGGGGCTGGAGAGGCCGTCGCATTCATTGGAAGCAATGGATAATATTTCCTGGATTAAAAGGCTAAACAGGTTTTTAAACCTGGCTGTCACAGTCTGGGTATACTGTCCTGAATTCGGTTCTGAAATCAGCGCTGTTTCAATCGCAAATTAACGGTGTCTGATTTCGTGGGAGTGGCATATTTTGAACAATCGTTCTAGGTTATCAATACAAGTCATGTTAGAATAACTAATAATCCAGTGGAATCGTCGAAAGTATCCTTCAATCCTTTAAGCATGTTGGTGGCAAGAGACCATCTGGAAATATAGAACCAACAATCTGTGAATGCCTCAGGTGTCTTTCGAAAGTAATTTCTGAAGTCGCTCCACATTGAATAACGGACTTAACTGCCCGGAAGTCTATATCTATATCTAGTAATATCTACATCACTTGTTTATTTGCCTTAAATCCTAATCCCAATGTAATACACAAGCTGAAGGAGGTCGCTCTCAGAAGAATAGTTGTTGTTGAAATGTCACATTTTCCTTCCTCTCGTCAAGATGAAAACAGTAGTCATCCCGCACCGACACAAGCACCTTGTGTCTTGAACTTGAACTTTTTCTCAAAACCACCTATATACGGTGGTACATGAGAATACATGAGGGTAACGGATTTGGCCGTCTAAAATTTATTGTCAACATACGGCCATACATTTGTTCTTGGAAAGCGCCAAACGATTCTTCAAACTGTGGATTACACTGGTGGTAACCCACATTTAACATCAAAGGAAAGTATACACATACGTAAATCGATACTCCCCACTGCCACGATTCTCTAAACCAACAGTTGCTGGTGTCCATAGAGTGCACAGTAAGTAAATCGTCGTTCAAACTTTATCTCGGGCTCGGAAGTGTAAATGATGTTACGGTGTATGCTTGGCTGTATTTCACAGGTAAAGGTTTCCATCGGCACCGGCCAAGACTTGCAGCTGTCATCGATCTCAGTCCGCACCGTTTACGGTTGTCCTTCACGAACGCACATCTGAAGCATAAGTACTGGTTGTTAGTTATAGTTATACACAAGCATCAGACAACGACTCTTCAGTCTCAAATATAGAAACCATAATATAACACATATTCGAATAGAACTGCATATATGTATAGAATAACAAGAGTTCTGCATTAACTTTTGTTGTCTGCTGTTTTATAATAATTAATGTTGACTCATTAGCATTCATTCTGCCATTAAGCTAATGGATCTCGTGACCCATTAGCTTCACGGCACAATGAATGCTAATGACAGATGCTATAGGTTCAGAAACGCATCCATTATAGGAATTGCTCTTTCAGATGATAGCAACACATGCATGCAACATATAATGGGTGTTCTGACATAAAGAGACTATACATGCACAGCATCGAACAACGATGGTTAATTATCAAAGATAGAAAAGACATATGACACTTATTATTCGAACAGGAACGCATATGTATTCAGCATAACGAGTTATGCCTTGCATGCACCGTCGGGATTGTTCAGAATAACAATAGAAACTGATCTAAGTTGTTCTGATGCATGCGATTACAGAAATGTATACAACGTACCCGGTACATATATATACAGTGATACACTACATCATTAGTACATGTATGGGCAGGACTCTATTTCTCAACCAAGATTTTATAGCCTAAACCTGTTGGAGTCCTGTTGCAGCGGAAACCTAAGCCTGGAAGCATCTTGACTGGGTTGTCTATGGATTTATGAGTAACCTGACACTGTGGGATGTCTTGGGACATTGGATCTTCTTCAGAGGATCTTCTTCAGAAGCCAGTCAAAAAGTGGCTGTAGTTCTGTATTTTTAAGATTGTTTTATGGCGATATCCCGATATCCTACATGTATACTCACGATGCCCTATATTATGACAGATGCACATATACTAGTATTATAATACTGTTCAATATAACGGACGGCCAGAAACGATTACAATTATTTTTATGACATCGAATCTAAAAAAAAAGATCTTTATGAATGCAGAATCTATTTATTATCCACTGAGTTTGAAGTATTTACAAATATATTTATATCTCTCTTCACTATGCTATGAGTATAGTATATGTATGTGAGAACATGCGGCAATAAATTACTACTGCTGAAAATGCACATTATACAGGAATACATGCTGATATAAGTAGCCTACTATACCGGTATATCCCGCTGATAATGACTAAGCATAGCCGATGAAAGATATTTTTAGTTAGAAAAAGCCGAACAAGAATGTACATAACTGTTTGCTTTTCCCCACGTGTTTCCTTATATTAATTTTACAATATCCTCGCATAAGAACGTATGGAATAGCTTACGCCAAATTTGACACCACTGCTCCATCTATCATGGTAGTAGGTGTGATTAGATGATACGTGCCCTACACACATACATCACATATATATAGGCTACACTGAGTACACGTACATCAAACATTTAGCTGCAGGCATAATAATAACCATGCAATCAGCTGTCACTGCTGCACTGTGGTAGAGAGAGAGTGTACGCAAATATTGGCTCTGAAGTCAATACATGTCTAAATAAATCTCTTCTGCATTTGACATGAAAGCAATTTAGACCCGTATACGGCGATGTAGCAGTTTCATTTCGAAAGTGTACGCCTACGCCTAAAGTGTATACGCCTAAAAGTAGATAGGACTGTACGAAACGGCGTATAACCCCAAGGTAACATTAACTCGAACTTTAGCAATGGTATAGTCTATGGCTAAGGTTTGAAATTACGGATATCTTATAATTAGAGTTACGACGTTCCGTATAAATGATTATCCAGATAGTCTGGACGTAAATAAAGGTTTACGTCATTTCCGGTCCCGATTTATGCCCGGACTACCGTACGACCCTTTAGTGAAATACAGCTCTGGTTTATCCAGCTCTGGCGTGAGAGAGATAATGTTTTTATTCAAGGCCACAGGCCCATAGAACATGTTACAATTCAGTAATGTGTAATGATGGGTAAAGTTTGAATGCATAAAATAAGTATTTTGACAGATTTAATATAGTATCTGGACATGTAAAATTCAAATAGAAAATGAAATTCATTTTCAACGTAATGGTAACCATATTTGCTACAATAGTGACACATATAATATTCTTCACCAACACCAACCCATCTGTTTGTAATTGAATTATAACAGCTATACATCTAAATTTTGCCAATGCATGTTTAACTCTAATGTAAGCTTCTGTTAACCTATGCAATAATGTAGTCCTGCCCCCGAGATTACGAAACCTTCTGAGTACGATTTCATGCTCAAGTTCAGAATTTACATGACGTTTTATGAACAAAACTTTGAGTTGAGCATGGAATCGTACCCAGAAAGGTTTCGTAATCTCGGGGCCTGGATAAGTCTGGAGTTATAGAGGTTACCGTAGAGTTACGCCGTCTGGTGTATACCGGAAACCACAGGTGCCACTACGAAGACTCACCTTTCTTGAAGGAGCTATTCCACAACGCTTGGTTCCTGGAAATGCAAGCAGAATAGCTCCATTATTGAGCATGGTGGCAGGTTATTATACATGTGGACTGCGAAATGTGATCCACCCAAAGTCCAAAACACCGCCTTAGCCATGAAGTTGTGGTGGTACCACCACCCACACAACGATTCTTGAAAACTCGATGACGTTCCACCCTTGAGACGACCAACTCTCGAAAGTCCGACCACCCGGACGACCAATTGTACGAAGTGTTTGTAGCGTTAGGTTTTCACTTCCTATGGTCATTCTATAACTCCATATTCATTCTTATCACGACGCCGTTTTGTACTAATTGCGGAAATAACTGTGATTGTCCCATTGGAGCACACCTCTGGTCGGTCCACAGCTGCCACTACGATAAACACTGATCCTGGACAAGATACAGATGTGCTCTAATAAAGTCTATAAATCTGCTACTGTTTGAGTTGTGTGCGTGGGCCGCGTGTGTTTTATGGCGGTTATCGCATGCCTCATCTATTTATTGCGACATTATGACCATATGAGATACGGCAGCTATTGATATATGATACGATAGTCAATATTTGGTCACACAGAATGGTCCCTCGTGTTGAAACGCTGTCGAAGTTGTAATAAAACTTGACCGTGTATTCCTTCGCAGACATTTACATCGTGCTTTCGATTAATATCAAACTACCAGCTATGAGCCCTGGGTTTAACTATATCTAACACTAATGTTTGGGTTTAAGTATCTATAACATTAATGCTTGGGTTTAAGTATCTATAACATTAATGCATGGGTTAAGTACACGTATCTCTTACATTAATGCTTGGGTTTAACTATTTCTATCATTAAAGCTTGGATTTATAGTTTGGCATGCAATGCATCGACACCTCTATTTCAGATTATCTGGGTAAACACTTCATGGAATAGAAAACAAAAATAATTCATTTTCTTATTTTATTTGCCCTAACCAAATGTTTTTACAAATAAAATATTTCATAACATATTTTGAGCAAGTATTATTGTATGCAGAGGGGCAACGTTCGAAAGAAGGAACAGGCAAAAAGGTTAATTTGCACGTGCTGATGCTCTTCTTCACATACCGCATTATTTAACCTCTGTCCCTATCAAAAGCCATACATTTACTTACATTTTCGAACTTCAACATCATTCTGTTTGGACCTCCATAAATAGGGTTATTTCTTGAAAGTAAGGATGTTTTTCAAAAGACAGAGAGAATGTTCCCAACCAACGGTTCCGTAGATATTTGATTCCTATGACATATCTTTAAAGTATTTGCGCCATGGCTGGCCTATACCCTTCTGAAGAATGAGTCCTTCTACAACCGTGCTGAAGAACCCTTCAACATCCGGAAGACCCCAGCATCGCGTGGAATATGATATAGTGTCGTACTCGTGCAAGTGCTATAGTGGAAATGGTTGCCAGTGCAACCGACATAAACCATCGGACGCCGCTGGACTGGACACATATTGTATTCCGCCCTGACTTGTTTATGTAGGCAGACACGATGTCTTAAATTGTATTCCTACATGATTGATAAATCCGCACGGTGAATGTCCATATTGGAGTGTCCGTAATCGTGTCTAGATTTATCATTTTATACAGATTCAACGGTCATTAATTATGATATCCAGACAGACATTTTTGGGGGGTTTTATTTGCGTAATATATGTGTAGTGAGACTCAAGATTAGTAATTTAGGCCTACTGGTAACTTATTGGCTAATTAATGGACGAATGTTTATAAACGAAACAAACTTGAGAATAGTTCAAAATCGATTACTCCTTAGAATCTGTGGATATAGTGTGTTTTCATTTGGTTTGCATTGCATAGTTGATGATGCACTATCTGTTGATTGGCATTGCGTATTTGATGATGCATTTTGTTGGTTGGCATAACTTGTATATATTATCTACACTTTAGCTATAATAGTTTATCGATGCTGATGGATATGCTGTTGCCATACTCTGTGACCTGGGGGCCTATTCTCGAAACGTTCTTACGATCGTAAGACAATCTTAGCGATTCTTATATTATGGCTACGAACTGTTCTTAGGCTAAGAAGTTCGTAAGTACGTTTCGAGAATATGCCCCCAGTTGTTTCCATAAACTGTGACCTGTAGTTCCCATACTGTTATGAACTGTTTCCATACCCAGTCCCCATAGTTTGTGACGAGATTTAGCAACAAACAGACATACTGCTTTGTCATGATCACATCGCGAATTCTGACACATGTGTTAATTAATGGAAGTCGAAGGAACCCCAACCAAAAATGTTTTTCCTAAAACATCCCTGAACTCATCCTCTGCTCGCCGATGATCCATTCATTGTATTCATTCCACAATTACGAGCGCAGCGAGTGATTATGGAGCTTAACTTTGCTGAGGGGATCATTCACCCATTTGCGACGAAGGTGTTCGTAGAGGATGCCTTGACATGGCCATGAACAGATAACGAGGAACACAAGTGAAACATTCAAATTTACTCCACATGAAGTGCTTACATAGATGATGCATATACACGGGTCAATATGATTAATGACATGGTTATTCCAACGTATGATAATCAAAGATAGAGAGAAAAATTGTCAGCATTAAACTGCTGTATACATACTAAAAAAACCAACAGATATCGCAGACATCTTCATCCATTGTATATCAATAGTCTAATTCATCATCTTGCCTCTGCTGGTTATCAAATAGAACAAGAACGGTGTTTTCCTGGCAGATAAACTCTTAGAAAGTTTATACTTGGACAATGTTACCGTACACAAAACGTCATATTTGAAGCCCAGCAGGGGTAAGACTTGTGGACCGGATGTCGGTGATGAAACATCTGAATCTAACTAGACTATACCCCTTCATGAAGCTCTCGTATCTATCAAGAGCTACCCTAGCGCTCTGGCAAAGGACACCACTGGCGTATCTTCAACCTTATAGCCATAGACCACACCATTGCTAATGTAGCCGGATACGTATAAAATTATAAGTCAAACGCTTTACCGAATGAGACAAAGGGTTAACCCCGCTGGTCGAGACCAGTATGTGCATCTCACAATCACACCAAGGTTGGAGTTAACCTTCTCCCTGCTGAATAAAATCAAAGTGTTCTATTTCTGCATGTGATTTGGCAACTTAAGTATCCTTCAGCAGGGAGAGGGTTAAGGGAGCTGCTCCTTTCTAGCTGTTCTATCTGTACTTTCTGTCCGAGACATTCGCAGTTACAAATAATCAACACCGCACAGTGTAACTGCGCATGTCTTGGCCAGAAAGCAGAAGAAACAGCTAGAAATGAGCAACCCCAAGGTTACGCGGAGGGCCCAGAGCGCTATGGTATCTGGGGGATACGAAAGCTTCGTGAAACGGGCTGTAATCTTGACAAGGGAACCTAATGCATTGAATTGAAGTGAACCTAGTTATTCGGTAACAGAGGACGTCGTGACGGCGGGACATATAACAGGGGAGGGAAGGGCAGTATACTTTGCGCCACCCTCTCAAAATATATGCTCAGCATTATTGATAGTATGAACTATGGTATACGTTTCATGTATAATATGGGCGACGATATAATGAAGAGTTCGACATTCGTTAAATGATACTTTACAATAATAACACTGGTGATCGAAAATGTTCAAACTCCGTGAGAAATTTAACAAGTCTTGGAAACAAAAAGACACATTTTCAATAGTGAACTAAACAAACAAAACAAAAAACAAAAACATTTAGGGAAAAAATGCCAATTCAAATATGTTTTTCGAACATAGTGTCACTTATGGTACACACATCGCTGAGTTATAGTGAGTGATTATGAAGTTCTAACCACTCTCACTAGTAACACACCGATGTTAACTGTTACTGTGTTACTAAAAACACATCATTGTGTTACTTTAACCACATCCAAATCCTTTAAATGCTGTAACCTATCTGTGTCTCATGTATATATATAGCAAATAGATAGATATTAAACAGAAAGGTATAGTTTTACACCAAGTGCATATACACGGTCTCCTAGGACACAGTTCAATGTTCCGGAGATGCATTTAAAACTACTATAGTGCAGCATAAAAATAAACGACTATCAAACATAAGAATATATATCGATATCCTACAATGAGTGATATGGCTCCATGTACAATGAAATCATCGCAAACATCAACAACAATAGAACTAAATACACGGGGAGATCTGAAACAATCTATCTCGCAAATTCAAAAATAAATAATCTGTTTGAATATATTGTTAATATAGGGAGAACACACGCTGTCTCTATATATGCTAATATTTCTCGAATGAATACAATAATTTCATGCTATCATTGAATTAACTGACATTCAAAGCAGAACTTTTGAATATCTCCCCCATAGGAAATATATGTAGACATTTATAAGTATCATCTAAAATATTTTTATCTCGGAACAAAAGAATAAACAAGAAAAAAAACCACATTTCCAACAATATTACAAAATTGAGCTTCTTATCGATCAATGATCATATCTCCATCTATACATCTTCTTCTCACGATTTAAAAACAATTTCCAATTGATAGAAATCGTAGAAGACTGTGCCTGTGTCTATTTTTATACATTACTGAAGCAATCAATGCTAGGAAATGGTAAAAAAAAAAATAGTTATAGAATAGTTTGTTTCCTAGGGCATTATATAATATATTTCCCAGTATAGTATACTATATGACTGTATTAGACACAGACACCGGTTACTTGGGCGTCTCCAGTTGCCTCCATCTTGGAGAGGGTTAATACATGAAAGTGACTTTAGCATAGAGCATTTCCAAAAGGTTCCTTAATAGAAATGTTATGATGAATCATGAACTCTCACCATGATGAAGCCAACCCGAGATGCCTTAACCCTCTCCCTGCTGGATTAGATACAGACACTGCCTTTTATGGCATCTCCAGTTGCCTCCAGCATGGAGAGGGATAAACAGCAGTGCCTGTGTCAAAATTCTAATGAAATTTCAAAATCAAGATTCTAACATCAATCAAATTTCAAAGTCAAGATTCTAAAACCAATGAAGTCAACTTGAGAAATATTGGAAGATGACCATAGATGTAGACTTGAATTATTTGTATACGTACATGTATAGTAATGCAAATAAATTCGCAAAATATAATAGAGAAAGAAAATGCGTTTGAAAGAGATAGAACAAAAACAAAAAGAAGAGTGAATGAAATTGTGGATGTTTGTAAACTGCAAGATATTAAGTAGATATTCCTTTCATGAAGACATTTACCTAGGCATCTAAATTGTGTAATTACAGTAGCATAATCACATTAATGTAGTTAATAAATTCTAACAATTAAATACTTCAGAGAGTATATTGTCCTCTTTCTTTCTATAGGGATGTCAAATGAAAAGTGTGATAAATAAAGTGTGATAAATAATGCCGATACTGCCCTATCTGCAAGGAAAAATTGGTACTTACAGGAGATACTATCAGCGAGACAACTAATTTTAGTGGCAAATATTGAAGTACGTAACTTGTCTTGGGAATTATAGTGAAAAGAAATACATAATTTTGATTTATGTCATAGTTTAACAACAAACAGATAGGAATTAATGGTGGAAATAGTTTACATGATTAGAACTGCAATAATCTGAAAATACATTGCAATTATACAGACACTTCCATGGAATTGTGGTATTCAGGAAAATAAAAAACAAATATATAGGTACATATAATATAATGGGTTAACACGTTAGGCCGTTATTTCCAGAATTTGAAACTTTTTAAGACAACAATAGTTGTCTGGGAAATATGACATGAAACCTGTTCATGTATTTATTTGTTACTATTGACAAACATGGACAGATAGCATTAGACTGCGATACATCTGACTACAAAATATTACAGAACTACGTTCAAACTACAAGTAAACACTGGCATTTCTCTCACCCCCACCCTATACATTCTTCAACCTACCAAATTGAAGTAATTTTACTTAATTTCTTTAAATAACTGAGATTCCAAGAATAAACAATGGATTAAATGCATCACAGGTATGAATAATTACTTGGGAAGTGCATTAAAAGTGTTATTCCGTTCTTCAAATGGCAGGGAAAATCTCACATCATTAACATCATTAACAAATACGCAAAGTTGATGCAAGCAATTTCATATCCAACACTGGCCTTATAATTTCATGGATAATTAAACATTTCGGCTACTGATAAACAGGCCAATTCATAACAGTGTAAATCTTGTGCACGTATTCTTTACAATTCATTGAATCATTTCAGTAGACACATGAAAAACCAAAACCTGCAATACAATGTCAGAAAATCGTGTCTTTGACATTGACCTCCAAATTGTAAGTCAAGGTAATTACAAATTGCCATTTGACCTTTGATTTGTGGGTGAAGGTCACTACAAACTGTCAGTTGACCTTCAATTTGTGGGTCAAGGTCAATACAGGCCATTTGAACTTCAATTTTGGGGTCAAGGTCATTACAGATGCCTCTAAGCTAGCACAGATCCACTAGGATCGGGGATCAATTCAACAAAATCCTTCACATCGTACGCAGTAACAGTCGCACAGGTTTCATTTCAAGCAATGGAGTGATGCAGTCTATCACTCTGAACACACAGATCGTCAACCCTGCTGTAAATCTTGCTGTACAATCTTGCCAGATCACCCTGCCGGAGAGCGAGGTCGATTATTCAAATTAAAAAACCAAAAAGCTACATTTCTACAAAGCAAGATTAGCCAGCAATTCCTTCCCGAATCTATACAATAGATTATTTACGTGGCGACATTTAGAAAATAAAATACAACTAGTATTGACGACACTTAAAACCGCTTGAAACCCAAATGACAACTAAAGGCAACAGACATCTCTCGACTTCATGTTCACTCGTAACAGTCAAACGCTGTACGCGGTGAACCTATCTTCATTTAACCATTACCTACAAATACCTTGTCTTGCGATGTTACTATTATACGTGGGACTTAACCAGAAATACTTGACACCAGAGGTGATGGTAGAGACTGGGTCCACAAAATAGATCCATCGACCAATCAGAAAGCATGTACGAAATGCTACTAAGGATGCAATTACCCCTCCCTTGCTATAGACATAAGCTAGTCACTGTGAGACAGATCAACTATACCATTGTTCTTAGCCTATATACAGCTTTACTTATAGGGGGCTGGGGTGGGAGTACGGGGTATGTCTCAATATTTTTATATCTCGCGTTCTTTCTCTCTCTCTATACCCTAAACCACAGATATAACCAACATCATTTTGATCGATTTTCTAGAGCTACCGTAGTCATAGTACTTTGCAAATCAATAATCAGAGAGAAAAAATAACTTTCAATCAATATTCAAAGGTAAAAATGGATGGGTTTAATATTGAGGATGAATACAATTTGGCTATTTGTACATAATGAACAGCATCACGTCAATTAAAATCTCGACCGCTCACCATTGATATACTCAACAAAGTTAATTAAGATCAAGTAGATTTTTGGGGACATATAAACATAGCTTTATATTATCTTAACAAAGAATGTCCAAACTTCTATGTGATCCAGGTAGTCATTAAGACCCTGAAGATGCATTGAAAGAATAACAGCATCAGATGGGTTTCGAAATTTGGTATACAATTTTCTGCTGGCCCCTAATTTATTTTGTTGAGTATATAATTAGGTTCAGCAGGAGACTAAATACGAGCAACACAATGTCTTTGGTATTAATTTGACACGGATGATAAAAAATATATCATCAAAATATAGATTCATAAGAGTCGTCACATGATAACTGTCGACATATCCACCCGCAAGACTTTCAAGTTGGTCGCTTTTTGCTGAACACGACACATATTGTCAAATTAACGAGAACAAAATCCAAGATTTCGGTAATGATTATCATTAACGACCGTGTGAAAGACGGTGATTACACATGGTTAGAAACGAAAGATGGAATTGGATTTAATCAATAAATGTTTAGGACTCATTCTATGCATGAATTCTCCAATGATCATATAAAAAAAGAAATAGGGGGAAAATATACTACTATGACCAACCATTTTATGGTCACTAATAAAGTTTCAAATACTTTTCACTTGAATATAGTCTGTACTGATTATGACCGAACTGGTTGATGAATAAAATTGCTGAGATGACCTTTGACATTTAGTGGGGTTTTTTTAAACAGAAGTTTAGAGCCGCTTTCAAGATTCTTTCATTTATATCACGGCTTGTTAGTTTAGGGCAGGAGGAAACCTGCAATATCCTTAGCGCTGAAACCTGCAAGCACCGCCTGGTACTGACAGACCAAGGGTGATAACTGCATTGATCTGCATCCTATCGTGATCGTGTCGGAAATAAAACCTTCCTGAACATTATCAGGCTCCCGTGACCTTTGGCTCTTAAGTGCATTGCGCTATCACACTTTGACATTGAACTGTTTATGAAACTATTTTTGACAATATTAGCAGCTCAGGGGACGACCCATGACAAGCTGGTCACATATTTTCTTCAGATCACGAATGAATTGCAGTTACGATGGATCGTCTTTTAGTATGCGGTGAGGTGAGGTGACCTTGTTTTGGTAATCATGAATTAAAAAACAATGTGACTCTATGCAGGGTTCAGAAAAGAAAGAAAATGAAGATCCCTGCCTCTTCTATCTACGGTACCCAAAATATTCTAACACTACACCTTGGCCCCTTGCAACAAACCTGTGAGGAGGAAATCGTTTGGAGTGCAGTGGAGGTGGTTTGGGCGAAAAACTTTTAATATAACACAACACGTTGTAGTTAAAACTAGATTGTCAGCAACTCGAGGTTGCTAGGCAATGGATGTGGTTGCTAGGTGTTGGCATGGAAGCAGCAGTTGCCATGGAAACGTTTCGCGATGAAGACGAGGCTTTGGTTTGAGCTGTAGATAGATAGATGTCCTTCCTCTCTCAGCTGCTTACACTCACCCCTTACGCCAAGGATGGGGGTGCCATTTCACACAAATGTACAAGGCAATATGCCTTACCTTACCTTACCCTACCTGAGGACTGTTCAGGAGTGCGAGTGTACACGATGAAGGTCAATCGTTTCTAAGACGATTTCACGACCTCCTGAACATGCCTCAGGTTAACTCTTTAATTACAGCAAAATAACAGTGGTCAGCAAACTTTCTGTTGCAATAAGTACAGCTAACCCTCTTTCTATTAATCCTCTCCATGCTGTAGACAACAGGAAATGTCCTAAAGAGCAGTGCCTGTGTCTAATTCAGCAGGGAGAGGGTCAAACATAAACATTTACGGAATCTTTGCTAAAATTCCTAAATGGCTTCCCCCTCCCCCACTGCTCACATTCACCTGACAAGCTAGAAATGCAGGGATGAAAAACAAAATGTACAGATCTCCACAAAATAGATAATGTACAAAACCAGCTTGTCAAGAGTTAAACTGCCCATCCATGCTCACTCAGACAGGTGAGGCCATGTTCACTCAGACAGGTGAAGTGCTTCCGTTTTCTAGACGTCGGATCAAGTTACATTTTTTTTTTTACCATTTAACACTGAAACAAATGTCTGTCCACTGGTGCCGATTTCTCATTCGAACTGCGCCTGGTAGGCACGGTAACCCGCGTCCTGGTACTGTCTGGCGGCCTCCAGCGGGTCCGTCGCCTTGGTGATGCCGCGGCCCACGATGATGATGTCGGACCCGTGGTTGGTGATGGCATCGGTCGGCGTCACGTAGTTCTGGCCCAGGTCGTCTTGGCCCTCAGCTAGCTTGACACCTGTAATGTATGGAGTGAGTGAGTAAGTTAGTTAATGAGTGAGTGAGTGAATGAGTTAGTGAGTGAGTGAGTCATTGTTCTACGTCACAGTAGCGATCTTCTCAGTTGACACAATAATATACTCTTCTGAATAAATAAGCATGATTTGAGCCTTGATGAGGCAGAACAAATTTTGGTGTTTCCATACAAATGTCAATGGGACCGTTTCATACCTGTAACGTCTTAAAAGTTATACTGTGAACTTATCAAAGTTAACTGTTCACCTGGCCCAGAGATCATGAAACTTTTCCGAGTACAATTTCATACTCAAATCAGATTTTTGTTTATAAAATGTCATTTCTTTTAGTATAGCACACAAATTGAGCACAAATAAACGTTTCGTAATCCTGTGGCCTGGCCCAGATTTGACGAAACTTTCTTGAGTACGATTTCATTCTCAATTCAGTTTTGTTCACAAATCCCAAAATAAAATCTGAACTTGAGGATGAAATCGTACTCAAAATATTTCGTAATCTCAGGTCCAGACAGATCACCTAGCTGCTACAGTTGAAAGGAACGTCCCCAATGTTGATTGACGCTTACCTGGTGTCATGTGTATCAAGGTCGGGTCAGAGGTCAATCGTGACTGACAGATGAATCCGATCACGAAATCGC
>JAVCKZ010056401.1:0-16439 GCA_034780755.1 Lepetodrilus elevatus | reverse complement strand
GTGTGTGTATGTGTGTGTGTATTTGTGTGTGTGTGTGTGTGTGTGTGTGTGTGTGTGTGTGTGTGTGAGGTGTATGTTAAATATACCGTATATATATATATACATACATATATGTATATACATGGAGAGAGAGAGAGAGAGAGATAGAAAGAGAGAGAGAGAGAGAGAGAGAGAGGGGGGGGGGAGAGAGATACAACTATCGTAATTATCCGTTAGTATACGAATTCGGGAAACTAAGAAACCGTAATATGATGAGATTAGGATGTGTGTCCAATGCCTATTAGCCTACAAAACTAGGTGGAAAATCAGTATATTTGGATTACTGATATTGCAGATCTATAAACTACCTAGAATGCTTGGATACCTGTATTTGTGGAAATAAATATTACTGGTTTCCATAACAACGTAACAACAAACATGGTATCCGAGCACGTTGTATAATGTGTATATTGATTGTGTATCTATAGGCGCGCACGAATTTCGCGTGTTCTATATACATGATATTGATTAGTGTTGACGGTTGTACATTCCAGCGCACGTATTAAGCACTGATTAGCAGGTAAGTATCTTCTGCTGAAATGTACGATGACAGATATCCATTGCTTCCTTTCACCATTGTAATAGAACGCTTATTGCAGGCGTGCGACGAATCAGTAATTGCATAGAATCATGTCGTTTGGTATCGATATGTCTCTCCTATTGAATGCGAATTAGTAATCCTATTATATTCCGATTTATACTGTATGTCGGTTGTAATATATCACAGTAAAAGTACATTATAGAACAACGTGCATGTACACTCTTGTCTGTACATTACCATATTACGTATTTATATAAATTCACATTTCAGATTTGGAAATATGACTTTAAATTAGTACTTCATCAATATGATAATACTAATACACTGGCTTCCACATTGGCATGGCGACTTATCTGTCTGACTTCACATTTAAATGGTAAAACAATACGATTAACGGTGTCCAGGTCATTACAGATAAGACTGGTCAAATACTAGTACTTGTAGACAGATAGTTTATTCTCCAAACAACTGCAACGGTGGTACAAGAGATACATTATACATGTATGCATGTATATCTTGTATGTATCAATTCTACAGTTGATCAAGATGGACAATGCTTTACGTATAATTATGCATTAGTAAATACATAATATAGAGTTGCACTAATGTTTCAGTAATAATATATTATTATGGCATATTTTTATAATTCTTATAACTCGGTTATGTACAGTATACATCAATGCTAATATTTAACTATATTCGCTCTCCTTGATAAACGACTTAATTTCCACGCTTGATTATCAGATAGATGTATTTGTAATATAACATTCAGATATATTTTACTATATTGTTTGTTTCAAACGGTCGTACTGTGTTTCATTTTATAAAATAAATATTTCTAAACTGAGCGATGTCTGGGTTCCAGGGCCCGTATTCTATTAGTGAAAACAAAGATATCTTCACAAATTAACATTAGCAGAAACCCAGTTATGAAGTGTCGAGAATACGGGCCCAGGTTATCAGACAGTTTTATGAAAATCTCCGCATGTCATCGATGTTCATTCAATTATTGATTGAAACAAGATTAGGCGCGTGCGGATTTCTAAACGTTTATTTCACCAATTTATAAAACAGGTCAATAAGCTATGTACGAACAGATTACAATTAACCGAAATCTGCGACAAAGCTCGTGTCGTATGCGCGGGGTGTCAATAACACGCCACTTTAATAATGATATTAACATTCCCGCGTGGTACAAACTCGTGATGTAAAATGCCCATGTTATCGATCCGTTATAACATGTTCAATAAAACACAATGTCGTTTAACACTGCATTGCTAAATGCCGCTGTGTAATATTAGATAAGACAATAAAATACACGTTCTGATGAACACTTTGCAGTTGTACCTTCTGAATGAACTGAAATCGACACATGTTTATTTCAGATGTAATCGATGCCAATTACTCTATACTATCGTGTATGGAAACAAAAGTGACTGTAATAGAAGACGATGTTATCACCTATGAGGTATTGACTACTGCCGAGGCGGTGGATGTCGTCAGGCAGTGTAATTTACCATGTAAACATAAACAGTTGTATCCCTGGACGTGCTTCGTCGTGTTCCAAGTTCCCGCTCATTGGTCGGAGCTCGTTATTCGCGTAACAAGTGGGGATGTGGATCTTTTGAGCGGCGTTTATTTACACAATAGTGCAAATGACAATGCATTGACATTGATTTAACCAGGGAATTGTCTGGTAATTTTATGTTTCGAATAAACAAAAAAAGGTTATGCAGAAAAATAATAAGTGTTTCGGAATTGTGTGCAGTGCACTTTAGCAGGATTGATGCACTGTTAGTAGTGTACAAGTCTGTGATGACATAATGGTTCATTAGTGCAGATGCACTATTATTGACACTCTAACTGACAATATGTGTTACACTATGAATTGCACCACTACATGTAACTGGCATTTCAATTGATACTACGACTGTAATAATGTACTACATACAGACTGAATAATACTTTGAATAATACTGTGACTGCATGGCACTATATATGACTAATATTCCTGATACTCTGGCTGATTATGATATTGAAACTGACATTGTGACTGATATTGGGAATACTATTGTGATTGATATTGGGAATACTATTGTGATTGATATTACTATTGGTATGGCATCTTGATTGACTCAACTGACATTGTGACTGGGATTTTGGCTGTTATTATGACTGGCATTGTGACTGACTTTGTGACTGTCATCGTTGCTGCTGCACGAACTGTGACTGATATTGTGACTAAAATTGTGACTGGCACTGTGACTGAAATTGTGACTGACACCGATACTATAATCAGGAAAGTCAATTCCGACCAATTTTCGACGGGTATCACCCCTCTTAGCCAATTAACCTACTAATTACTTCATTTAATTGGAAGGCGCGACCTTTGGGCTCATTATGTGTAATTAAAGTGACGTCGAAGCAGCGAGACATTAGTTTAACTCTGTGTTCTATTTACTTGCTGAGCCAGTGTCTAAGACTAAATGACTGTGATAATGCCCCTGATTAGAGTATGAACGTGTTATGAATGACATCCGTGTGAACGTTAGCACGAAACACTGACAAGATACACTTGCATTAGACACTTCCTGTAACTTGCAAACACTACTAGCGTTCTCGGGTGTACGTGAACTAGAATATACCAGGCATTGGCTCGTCTTTGGAGTCAGTATATTTATATACATGTATAGATCTACATATAATTTATTGCTGATATACATGTTATTATATCTATTATATTGTTGAAAATAAATGAATATTCTCATTGATTTTCAACAATATAATCGTAATTACTAGTTTATTACCACCCATGTCCACTGGAAGAAAGAAAGAAAATCCTATAAGTAACTACCATGCTGTATCATAATTGGATAGTATACCGTGTATGTTATACATCTGAATTAATATGGTTTTATTGTGCGGTTGTATTGGTTCTGGGACAGCGTTACGAACACTAGCTATACTTTAATCTACATAGCTATAATTTCATATACTCTGCTAAGACCCACTACCCGACTTTGTGAATAAGAATGTCAACGAGATTAGTCACAGATATTATTTTTCTGACTGTGTCCTGTTCAATTATAATGTAACACTAAGAACGTGACTAGAACGCCATTCACGACATGAGGACCACCGTCCTCAAAGGGAGACAACTCCAATAGTGACGGCCAAGACGGAAGGTATATGATTGACGTATGGTGACAATACCGTAATTCATGAAACGGAGGCTGATCATCTGTTAACGAAATCGGAATAATTTGGTATTTTACATCGAAATAATGACTAACCTGGGGTATTATATGCAGTTTTCTGTCGGATATTGTTTATACACTTTGTTACAGCAGGAGACATGCCAGTAGAGAGATGATACTTTAGATAGGAGCATCATGCGGTACCCTGACCATGGCCTGGACCATCAGAGGTGGTGGCCTGAGGCGGACGAGGTGGTGGGAGGGTGCTAGCTATAGGGTGTCTGGTTAGTTTAGATCGGGTGGTGGATTGGAGGGAATGTAGTCAGCACGTACAGGTTACTATGAAACAAAGATAACCTAATCCACATTCACGGATGTAACGGTTTAGATAGTAACCCAATTAGTGTAACTATCTGGAAGTATTGTGTAATTATTTAATTAATTCATTCTTCTCTGGATGTTGCAAAATTGATTCGTTTGATTGTTTTCGTTTTTATCATCGTCTATGAACCAATACCATTATAATAGCCATGCATGCAATACTAAACATGAAGTCATAGCAGTCAAAGGTTATCTTAAAATGTATTGTTTATACACTTTGTCACAGCAGGACAGCCTTGCCATCTTTTTTACATGATGCGGGCGAAGGAAAATACAGTACTCGACAAGTTATGTTCCCGATGCTGTTTATTTTCAATGAGGTTTATATTAGTAATTCTAAGAAAGGGGGAATATGCTCAGTGTCCAATAAATACATACTTTTGATGAAATAATACAATATGGAATACTGTATGTTGAGAATATAAATAGCTGTCACCACCAAACGTTAACATATCATTGCAAGTCATAAAAACATATACATATATTAGTGCAAATGGCCTTTATTTTAAAGTTACTGCAGTATTGTACTGAGTACAAAGTTCGACTTCCGTACATAGCGAAGATAAGATTTATACGTGTGTGTTTGTACACAGATATTCTTCACCTCTTCACCTCTGAACAATAGTTCAATACCCTTCCTCCTTGCAATTGGTCTGGTCAAAATTATGTTCTGAATTATTAATACATATAGATACATACTCAACTACGCTCAACTAACAATCCAGCACATCATATGGCTCATGATTAAAAATACTGAACATATTAGATATAAACAGTCTAGACATCTTTGATGTGGAAAATTAATGTCCTTAATATGAAAAATCAAACAAGCAGACTATGTTAAGAGACATACCGTGCTTGCCGAGTTAATATTGAAAGGCATAGCCTCATATATCCGGCTGGTATATGTCTAATAATTCACCCATCCAATGCGGTGATATTCAAGTGGATTTATGGCTGCAGATCTAACATGCCTTTCTTTATATGTTTGTGGCTTCATGATAAAACCACAATAACACATAACTCACAAGATCTTCCTCGACAATAACACTCTACGGAGAAAGAGTCTTGCTTATGTTCACAGAGAGACACAGACAGAAATATGTTAATATATGACCGTTAAGAGATCCGATAATTTTCACAAACGGAAGAAAACATCTTGGAAAGGTTATCAGTTAATAGAGATGATATATTCCGATGATATATTTACCGGAAAGAATGATCAACTTTGGAATGTTTAGTATACTTGAATAATAAAATACAAAATATTACTAATACTTCAATTCCATTAATTTCATTATTACATGCAATGTTATTGGTCCATGCAGTAATACATTAATACATGTAGTACATTAACATATGCACGTAGACAACTAGTACGTGTCATAATAACAATATTAATTTACATTATCCGATTGATAATAAACGTATTTACATTGACCAGTCTCATCTTCGATTCAGCGTGTACTTGAACATAATGAATTACTCGTCTGTCTTGACAGTGTCGTTCCCAGTGTTACGTCTTCCGCGAAGGAAACACACACTCCACGCACACAATGTAATACATTATCATAAGTACCGTATTTGTTCAACGAGTATTTAATCTATGTTAAAGTGAAGTATTTTATGACTCGAAATAACATAAATTACCCGAACGAGTAATTAACATAATAACATTTCACTTCTGCATGTAATATGTACCTTTTGCACATTTTATGATTTCCTTTGTTAGCATCCACGCTAGGCAGACATGTGATTTATGCAGTGATAATGCAGTTGGGAGACTAGATATACTTTATCACGAGAACGTACGATTCCTGTCAGCCACACACACGTATACACATAGCATGTCAACCTGAATGTCCCACGTTGATGGGGTTTTTTTTAAGCCCAGAATAAAGTGCAATAAATCCAGGGTCATACATCAGAGTTCTCTCCCGCAGGAGCAAGCTTATACGCCTAATACGGTAATCTTGCTGTAATTGAAAAATACTGTTATATGAAGACCACTCTCACTGTACACACATCCTCACAAGCTAGGGCTGCGCTAGAGACAGGATGTGCATTAGAACCTAAAGTGGCAAGATCATTTGTGCAGCAGGTCAGAGGTCACAAATCAGATCTGTGCACTTCCTGGTACAATTATATTTATTCCGACAACGTATGCTTTTTTTTATCAGATGTTATTGTATTAATATTTACATATCCGTATGTCCTGAGTACACTTAGCTAGCCTCTGGTGATAGCCACACACATAATCGTGACGTCATAGTTATTGTGAAGAGATTCCCTGCGACATGGATGTGTACGTCTGAATTTCAGAACAAGACAAGTTATTTAAACCAAGAAACTTTGGGGATTACCTCTTCTTCTTTTTATGTGCATTGGCGTTACCGCTACATATACCTTTTGTACACTTTATTATTTAAAATTCAGTTTTTAATGTGCAATATAATATATTGCATCCAAAGGTACTTGTGTAACTTTCAGCTCACGCCAGATAGATAAGAGTGTATTGTAAACTGCCATATATACTGTCCAGTGATGTATTCTAACATTCGTACAGATATGTCACCTTTTCTTTTGTTAATGATATGTCCTCGCATACCTCCGGGTGCTGCCATAGAGGTAAACTGACACTGAAAGCAATTCCGAGACGTACGACAGCGATATGACTATTTATCCCCGGACAGTAATTCATAAGATGCCGCCTGTCTTGTCCGTAGCATCTGGCGTAGACTTTGACCGGAGATAATTTCGTAGGTGGGTGGATATGTTAAAATAGTAAACTACGGAAAACTAACCTCAATTTTCTATTCCAAATTTGGATTTGTGTTGTTGTTGTAAACAATATTTATTTCAGAAATACTTCCGGTATCCATGAACAGCTATATCTGAACATGTCTCCAAATGTGCTTCCACACAGATAGTATATAGGACCAGAATACAGGAGGCAAAACCTAACTATTTTTAGACACGTATCGGCATCGGCAAATATGGACATTTTCAATTCTATTTATTCTGGTTATGCATGCACATATGCATTTGTCCTGGTGACTAACCCTTCTACTTCCGTCAATCTTAGAAGTGCATGCTATCACTGCCCACACATAGAAGGTAGTCGTGTCATAATTCACAGTTCACAAGTTCAGATACTTCAGATGGTCCAGATAGTCGACGATTACTTTTATGGCAATTCTTCTCTGCGAATGTGTTTTGTCCATATATGACCACGATTACTGATAGCTAGTTAGTACAGCACTAGAAGAAGGCATCCGTTGTATACTACGTCTAGTTGCCATCCTTTACGTCTGTTGGGCAATCATGCCATCAGATACTCCAGAGAAGGGTCAGTTTGTCATCCGTCACATGTCGCGTCATCATGCCAGCCATTACCTCTATAATAGGTCATCATGTCATCCAAAATACCTCTATGTTGTGACATCGTATCGTGCATTACTGGTATGCGGAATGTGAGGTCCCTATTGATTCGCATAAACATTTGATGGCATATTGGTAGTTATCTAATCTGTGAAAGAGTACATCACGAACGTGTTTTATCAGTAATGTCTACCATTGTATTGCCTTCTGGACACTTATTATTATAATATGAATAGTATAATTATTTGCCGATACAATCCTATGATCATAATACGCGTCGTGGGTTGAAACTTGTTTGTTATTCTATGTGTTAGTTGCTTTTGAAAGTAAAATTACTTTATGGAAATTGTATTTCAGGATGCTACAAGAAAGCCATACGTATATCAAGTTCTGTGTTACATTTATAATCTACGCTTTGCACGTGCATGATATAATGTCAAATATGCATCTAATAAAATAAATATGTGAGTGCATGGGTACGGCAAAAGCTATAACTGATGAGACATTCCTTGCGCGTTTTTCCTGAGAGTACAGGAAGTTGACCATCGTCACGTAATACCACTCGCATGAACCAGGATACACTTCCGTACGCTCGCGGATCTAATGAAATTTCTCAGCCATCACTCTATATTAACGCCTCCTACACGCGTATCCATTCACATACGCACTGTAATGGATAGTAATTAGATATAGACTAAATCGCTAAGAAATTAGTCTACATCCTTCACATGTAAAAATTAATATGTGGCCATCTGGTAACGAATATTACATGTTTGTGTGTATAGGTGAGTACAATAAGTGTCAGTTAGTGCTATGAAGGGTGTCATTTGCTCTTGTTTACCACGTTGGATTAGCATACAATGTCAAACTAGCGGTGAGCAAGTACGTTATCGTTTACGTGATAGATAGATAGCGATCAGTCGACATAAATGGGTCACTAGCAGCCAGACTGGCACGTGGCGAATGTTTAATGTGACATCTATACTTCGTGGTACGTTACCAATGCGTGTGCAAGTGCTGTGCACCTTGAAATATACGTTACACGAAATTTAAATGGTTATTTAAAAAAGTTAATTGCATCGACGTGTGGTCGTTTAAGACCTCCGCATAGCTCGCTGAAATATGCATGAAGTTGAAGGTATAATACAATACTAATTATAGCATTAACAAGCCCCGATATTACGATTTTTTCTGAGCACGATTTCATGCTCGAGCTGAAATTGTATATGGGGATTTGTGAACAAAACACCGAGTTGAGCATGATAATATTCACATAAGGTTCGCATTCTCGGAGCATGTTTCTTTACATGATCGGCATTGCATTATTAATATCCTGACAAGAACAAGTATGAACATACAGATTGTCAATGTAAGATATCGTCCGACGTAGATTTTCTAACAATAGTGTAGATAAGTTCATGCACACATACGTCACCATCTGCATAATCACAATGCACATCTACCTGCTTGTATAGGACACGTGTGTTCAAATGACTCACCACTAACTACAATAGTCCCTTCACAGTGATTGAAAACGTCCCCACCCAAACAGCCCTATTAGAACGTATGTCACAGACGTCGACGAATGTAGGAGGAATGCTTTATCCTGTATTGAGATAATACGGACGTACGTCTTGAAAGTGTATAGCAATGAATTCGTTTTTTTCGCACCTGAACGCAAATAATTGTCATTTTTTCCGGAACACGTCTACTTTGTGGTGGATTAGGTCGGTGTTCCACTCCTCCCATTAGAAAGCGTCCGTCGGATGTCTTAGTTACAGGAAAAAAAGACGAGACTGGGAATGTTCAAATATTTACGTGCGTCTCTTGAGAATACCTATCTATTCCTTCTATTGTGTATATTATTGACACATCTTTATCTCTCTTCTTATACCACGTGCCGGAGCTTACGCCCTTTACCTTTCCAATTTAGTTACATTCAATTTTGACCTCTGTCGTGACCTGAACGCTGACCTTTGATCCGATCCTCTGCCCTCGGCTTATTAGTTTCAGACATACGTTATTTGAAGGTGGATCTTCCCAATAAGGTTGGGGTTGACAGGTTTTGCGTGAAATTGAACAGGTTGGCAGGTAAATACAAGCGGTGTGTCTGGAACGCACACATACATTTGTATTATTCGCTATTGCGGGGTATACTAGTAGATCAGAGAGAGAGAGAGAGAGAGAGAGAGAGAGAGAGAGAGAGAGAGAGAGAGAGAGAGAGAGAGAGACATATAGAGACATAGAGAGACACAGAGGGAGTAAGAGAGAGAGAGGGAGTAAGAGAGAGGGAGTAAGAGAGAGAGAGAAAGAGAGAGAGAGAGAGATAGAGAGAGAGAGAGAGAGAGAGAGAGAGATAAACCGTTACCTCAGTCTATAGTTTGGCATGAATAATATTGTTAAGAAATTAGTAAATTGAGTTTATTTGTTTTTCATTCCATGAAGTATTTCCCGAGATAAGGGTGTCAATGCATTTCATGACAAACTATAGTACAGATCCAGGTATTTTGACATCTGGAGTTGGACACGGTGACATGCGCAGTTCCTACTAGCGTTGAAGACTGGCATGTGCAGTATGTTGCTAGTGTCGATGACCGGGTTAACGCAATATTCTGATGTTGACTCGGCCTTCAAAGACACGGGGCAGCGGGGTAGCCGCAGAGAAGTAACACCATATGTCTGGTCACTGTAAAGCATTGTCCACCGGGTCGAGGCTTAGAAAGCCATGACTCTATTTAAATCTGACCTTTATTGTTAAGTTAATATATAGTTTTAATACGCTCAAGTAATCTCAAATACAACACTTCTATACTGTTTCAAGCCGATAAAATAGGAAAAACATTAACTAAATTCGTTCCTTGGTCAGTGGTATATAGATTCCATTAATGAGGAAAAATGGCGTATTTTTGTAGAATAGTTACAAAATTATATTACACATATTGTGGACTATCTACAAGTACATGTCTTTGAGGTTATGCATATAATTAAATATGATATCAAATCCAGTAAATAGATGGCTACATAATTTGATATCCATTAATATCAGAAACGTTCTGGTGCCCGTTGCACGACGCTCTTGTAGCACTACAATAGTTGTAACTGGGCTCCCGTCACAATAGAAAGCGTTGACGTTACAATAGTTGTAGCCTACAAGAGCGTCGTGCAACGGGCTCCTGAACCTTGTCGATGACTGGACGACATGTTGTTCCTTAGTAAAATAATTACGGAACTTTAATTATATACAATTGCCAACTGACAGTTTACTATCTATACTTAGTATAACAAGATAATTATGATGCATATGTTAGTAAGAAGTTGACATTATATTAATGACACATATTTTTTAACGAGATATAGAGGATACTTAACTGTGTTTCCCAAATATCATGTTTTAAATTATATAGCCCCCCGCTTCGTGGAAATATCGACTCTCCCACTCCACGAGATGAGATAAACATGGCATTTGAGAACCAAACTTGAATGTTCTATTTATTACATAAGTGCAGTGAAATATACATAACTTGCAGTATTTAGTCATCTAAGAATGGATCAGCCAACTTCATTCCCCTTCCCGCAACCGGTATAACATGACGACATGCTTTTCCCATGCCGCTGAACTGGTTCCATGTCCTGTGCTCTGCGACTCGTGAGACTTCAGAGGCCGTTGCCCAGTTAGTTATTTTCACTAGTGAAGAATAACACCTGTTATTTCCACTGATAAAACGTGGTATTTCACTGCATTTATTATTGTAATAAATGTGGTGCTGTTTGTTTAGTTAGGAGTATGTAAAATGTCATGTAGAAACGAATATGATGTCCTCTCCCTTGATCAGCTTCAAGCGTCAGTACAACAGTCGTTATAACACATAATTGCGAAGTAGTGACACCAACCTTCCACAAGACAGACGATTTCATATGTACGAGAATTATTAAATTATGTTTACGAGTCGAATCAATGTCAACTGTATTAAGAATATACGCCAAAGTTTGAAATTTAAATAAATGTATCGACATGAAATTACGCGCCGTAATAGGATGTCAAAGTAACGTGGAACCACGCGTCGATACATTTTTGTTTGGGCCCACTTTACGGAAAACTGTGAAGGGATAATGATGTTTTTGATTTTTGTTTACAATATACGGACTGCGCCACTCGTGGAAATATCGACACCCCCGCTCCACTCGATGAGATAAACATGGTATTCGAGAGAGAAAAAACTTGAATATCCTTTATATATTTTCACTCATATATTCCGCTATCCTACTGCCAAGCATATCATAAAAGCTTATGCTATTGATGTCACTGTGCAAAATTAAAATTAGAAGATAATTTAAATATAGTTTGACCTGCCAAAGGTAACGTAAGTCTGGTTTCCAGTTGTAATTCTTAAAATAATGTCGTGTACAACGTTCTGAACATGTGACATGCCCCCAGCGTGTGCTACCCTTTCTCTCAGACTAATGCCGAACACGTTTCTATTAGAGCAGACCCAAACTATTTTAGTGGTCTTGATCAGGAAATGTGTACATTTCAACTGTGTTAAATTACCCACAGATGGGACGGTTGTGACCCAGACTGAGTGTGTTAGTCCAAGGTAAGCCAGGTTAGTCTGGATCGGTTCCATTGCAGAGGATCATAACTGGAGCATGCTCCTACACTGAGCAATTCCTTTCTCAAATTTGTCAAGGTAAGTCTAACGCAAATTATCAAGAAGTATCAACGTTAATAGGAAATATGGAATCGTAAATTGTTGTAGGCTTGTGTTTTCTTAGTTGAGTTCCTATTTAATTGGTATTTCATTTTAGATATGAAATACGTAATTTTGGTATTGGGTATTAGTTTTACAGGACGGTTAGTAAATTACACCTCACTCAGTTTGGATATACACAGTACAATGCCTACCTACCATCCGATACACACACTGGAATACAATCCTTCTCTGTAGCTTCGTAATTAACGGATTCTATGAAGGCATTATAGTCTGTGAGTATTCAACGCCCTATGCAATATCGCAATTATAATGGACGTCCAAATGTTGTGGTCATCTTTATTCTATTGGTATTATTTTAAGACATGTTAACCCTCAAATCCCGAGCTTCGAGGAATCACCGCCATATATGCAATATGCAATGCCGCAATCATCATAGTATAATTACATAAAGGCTTTTGACAAATTGGAATCAGGATATTTCGGCCTCGAGATTTTCGCCCCCGATATTTCGGTAATGTTTTTGCTCATTGATGCTATTTTAGGGCACTTTCACTCTCGTAGTAACCGAGCCATGGGCTACCTGGTGGCATTGGTTGTCATGGTAACTGCTGCGACTGCGCAGGAGAATCTGTGTACATCCCCTGGGTACCGTAGTCTACCTCCGACTATGCAGAATGAACACATGTGCATGATTCTGGAGCGACTTCAGTTCGACAGCGGCCAAGACAGAGTTCACCGTGACACGCAGACAAACCACCTGGTTAGGTCAGTATGCATATACTATTACTACTACTACTACTACTACTACTACTACTACTACTACTACTACTACTACTACTACTACTACTAGTAGTAATAATAATAATAATAATAATAACGGGCACAGATAAAACCACATAATGTGTACGAGTCATTTTAATAAGGCTGCTGAGACTGTCGGTTTTATCGGTTATGGATTTAACTGAAATGGGATTTATCAACATGTATTTAAATATTTTATTTAGCGTTGAATGTGTATTTGTATTTTGCGTTGTAATATGATGACAAAGATCACCACACCATCTTCTTCCTGGCGTAGTAATACAGCAAGACCTAAACAGTCTGTGACACCTAAACAGGAAAATGAATAAATGTCATCATATCCCAAATCGTTGAGTAGGATTCCAGGAATGAGAACACATACCTCAATCAGTTCACGTCGGGTCATCACCACATACTGGTACAGTCGGACGGACCCCTTTTGGAAGGTTTCCATGTCCATATCCATCACATTAGCATTGCCTCTATTTTTAAACATAAAACAAATAAATCTATTGCGCATAACACTTGTAGTTGCAATTGATTGCAAGCAACATTTTAGGAGGTGCCACATTTTAGGAGGTGCCAAATTTTAGGAAGTGCCAAGTCTTCCGATAAATCTGGAGATCTCCCGAAAATATAGCAAACTAAACCAATCTCCCGGTTTCCCGCTTTTGATTTGCAATCTCCCGTATTTTTCGTATTTTGTATATATCCACACATACAAGTATAAAATATAAATATTTTCATTTAAAATATAGTTCCCTTTCGAAGAGTTATAGGTGATAAATATGACCGAAAAAGGCAGGAAATCACGTATTTGGCAGTCTCTATTATAAAGTATTCCGGAGGGGCATGGCCCCGTACCCCCTAGATTACTCGGGTGCTTCGCAACCTCAGGCTATAAACAGCGACTTGCAGGTATTTTTTCCTCTTTTCACATACTGTAGTAGGGATATCTCTCTCATCACACTCATTTCAACTGTCTCTCTCTCCCTCTCTCACACACACACACACACACACACACACACACACACACACACACACACACTATAGTATACGTCTCTCAAACACTAACTCAAAATGACCGTGACCCGGAGAATATACTCTGCAATAGACGTTGTGACCTGTGACTGAGTCTGAGCCATGAACTTGGTGATACGTATCTAAAAGAAGATGCCGACAAGATATTTGGGATGAAAGTATTTTATTTGTGATGTCACATCTCCAGTAATATATACATGTACATGACTTGGACGAACTTTGTATAGGGCAGCAAACAAATGGACGAAGTGGGTGAATAACACTGACATGTAAATATATATATATATAAAGTATTCTTCTTTCTGATAAAATAACAGTAGCACCATTTTGCATAGCTGGAAGATACATGCTTTTATCTACAGTGTGATTGCCTACGTTGGGCGCCATTGAAACAGGACCATTGTCGATCCTGGGATTCGAACCCGAGTTGCTGGATTGCGATTTCAACGCTCGACCGGCTGAGCCAAAGGGGTAACCCCGCTGCCCAAGACCAGTAGGAGCATCTTATATTACACCCGGCTACACATATACTGCGCTGATTCTGAAATAGCTCTCAGTAAGGTCAAGGGCTGTACAATTACAGATTGAAATACAACGACTAGTTTCTTTTTAAAGATCATCTGACATACCATCTCAGACACTATTACTATGCAAGACACACGTCATCGCCATCATAATTATATGATGTGTAATTGAACGTTATCACCCAAAACTGGCTCTAAGAGTATACATATGCAGTAGTTAAAATTGATATCTCCCATTAAAATCGATATCGTTGTTATCTTACTCGTTGATAAAAGAAAAACGTAAATACTCGACAAGCTTCGAATTTACGTTAATTATATCAACTCGTAGGATTAACAACGATATCAAAACACACTCGGGTGAGGTTCTCTGTATATTTACCGTATTCTGTATTCTTCTCACAGTTCTGCAAGACACTACAGCAACTGCCTATTCTAATGCACATTTACTATATCGGCCTTCATATGAACGAGTACAATGATAAGTTTGTCAAACATTGACGAGCTGTATGCACTAACATGATATAATTACACATACATGTCGGATCCACATTTGGAGAGCATCACTACATGTCGGATCCACATTTGGAGAGCATCACTACATGTCGGATCCACATTTGGAGAGCATCACTAAGGTTAGCCCTTCGTATACATATTTCGATTTTTAATGATTTTTAAATTGGTACCAACGCCATTGACAAGGGCTACACTAAGGTATATATTGTTTTACAATGCTCTCGTATCCACTAATGTGCCACAGTGCTCTCGTAACTATCCACCTCTCTGGCATCAACGAGAGCGCTATGTGGTGTTTTTTAGTGTAACGAGAGCATGGTGAAATGATGATGATGGTATACAGCATTCTTAGGAACATATTTGTCACAGACGTACTTAAAGGCGAGCAGTCCATGCAACATCTGAAGTGTTCCTGCTGGAACACCACACTATGCAAGAATGTTCTATTGTATCATCCTCGAAACACAGGCCATTATGAATAGTTAACATCCGTCAAATTTGACGGACCTCTAGAGCCCCAGTGGTCACCTATGACCCCTCGTAATGGGAACGTTACGTAATTAAAACTAATTAAGAACAAAGTAAAATGCTGCCACTAAGGCTTCGTCAGTGCTCCTTCCGTGACCGGAAGCGATGCGTTCAGCTCCTAGCGACTGGCGCATCATTTATACGCAGTTTCCAAGAGCATGATTTGTTCGAACCACTGAAAATGTGCTTGGTCTCTAGAGTAGGCCTAGTCATAACAGGCGATGTGTCGAGGATGATATTTTACAACATCATAATGTAACTGAAAGGAGTGACATATTCAATAACGAGGTCTCTATTTAAAAGAATCATATTGTAGTATGTCTTAAAATCCAAATATTAATAACTTAAATAAATATCTTAAATAACCTTACTCGAAAATACACAATCCGTCAAGTTGTATGATAACGGAATGAATGGGGCTGCATTTTTCTAGCTGTTCTGTATGTACTTTCTGTCCGAGACATGCGCAGTTACAAAGGATAAACACCGTATAGTGTAAATGCGCATGACTCATCCTTTGTAACTGCGCATGTCTCGGACAAAAAGTACAGACAGAACAGCTAGAAAGGAGCAGCCCCAATATGTTTTAGTCACAGTCTTCTATTATGCTAGCTGCAGAACTGTAGCTATAAGATGCCCCGTTTACTATTTTGCTATCTATTCTGGCACCCTATAGCTACAGTGGAAGCAACATAGGGCTGTCTATAAAGTACTCGCCGTATCCTCCTTGCTGGGTTAATTCACTACGTGTGGCATAAATACACGGGGCAGAACGCAA
>JAVCKZ010056390.1:0-16439 GCA_034780755.1 Lepetodrilus elevatus | reverse complement strand
CTCTCTCTCTCTCTCTCTCTCTCTCTCTCTCTCTCTCTCTCTCTCTCTCTCTCTCTCTCTGTGTCTCTCTCTCTCTCCCTCTCCCTCTCTCTCCCACCATCTACCTCTATATGTGTCTGTAACTGTCTCTCGCTCTATCTATCTGTCTATATGTCTGTCTTTCTGTATGTCTCTCTATCTCTCTAACTCTCTCTCCCTCCCTCCCTCCCTCCCTCCCTCCCTCTCTCTCTCACCCCCTCACTCTCTCGCTCTCTCTCTTGTTCGATTATGCCACCATTCTTAATACGTTCCACTAATTTCGTTACACTAGAATTGAGTTACATGCACATTAATCAAAATTCTGAACACACTATTGTGACTATACAGCATCACGATTAAATATGTATGCACGATATTCAATGACCTTAGCGATTGAATGATTTCAAACGTAGATAAACTGCAGCTTTGTTCACCAAAAGCGTTATATTATATCACGGTAACTATGCTTACGCGTGTATGAAATATAGAATATGTAAGAGGAAATATTCATACTAGCACATTATGTAAATTCTACTTCGCACACAGACAGACAGACAGCCAGAACAATGTATTAGCACAAGCCATTACAATGATGAGGACGGCTATGCATTGTTACATATTTCTGAGCTGAAATCCTTCATAGATATATTTAAATAATTGTTTAATACACTTCAGTACCACACTTCACACAACGCAAGTACCTAGACGAGGAAATCGCTATTGCTATGTTACCATCATGGAATATGATGGTAGACAGAACCTATGTCTGCTATTCGCTTACATTTATTGTGCCACGATCTTCAGCCACATGGACTACCAACACCGGATGTTAGTCGTCGTTCTGGGCTCAGTTGCGCAGAGCACTTGTAGTTAAATATTGAGTTAGTCCTTGTCAACGACGTATCATAGCAATATTTTCAATGTTTTCAATGTGTATGTAACTTTTAATTATTTTTTTGTAAGTGCTATTTTAAAAAACCTGTAAAAAAAACATGTCAAAAATCGAAAAAACTCATATGAAACGTCTTTGTCAATGATTACAATTGGTTGCAAGTCGAATTTTAGGGCCCCCATTATTATACAAATGTAAATCTGTTTTCAGAAAACATGTTGTATTGCTACAGTAATCTTAGCTATAACCAGGTACTTGACTAACATAGATAATCTTAGCAAACCAGAATCTTAGCTAACCAGGTACTTGAGTATCGTACCGATAAAGGTATTCCTTGCAATGGATTTTCAGTTATAGCAGGTCCCTAAGCATTGACTAAGCTAACGTTTGGCGCATGTTTGGCGAACATTTGGCATTTTAACACGTGCGACGTTAGTGCCACATTAGTGAGAATGTCTTACTAACACTTTGCTAACATGACCGTAAAGCAAAATACTCGGTGAAAATTTAGAATCTATTGCTTATCTAGGCGTGTAAGAGGGAGGGGAGCGTTGCAGGTATCAACTTGACCAATCTAATTAAATTGGAAACGAAAGTATCGCTCCAAATATGACTGACATACGCTCAACAACGTTGTTGAGCGTATGTCAGTAATATTTGGAGCGATACTTTTCGATATAATTTTAATTATATTGCAACTTGACTTGTGATCTAACAACAACATATATATATATATGTATATATTGCGATAATGCTATATCGCGACTTTAATTAAATGGTGTCCTTGCTCGAGTTACACACAATACAACAATACTTTCATTTCAAGCTCTGGATATGTATATTGACATATCAACGTCACTTTCGGTGCGTTATTTTCAAATCTAATTTACTTTCAATATGTGAGATAAATTGGTTTCGTGGTATTTCATTCAATAATTTTATTGCGTTAACCTGATGAGTATGCCATCTCAAACAGGATCTGCCATCTGCCAATATCTCACCGTAACTGGTAGCAATATTCGTGTTCTGGTCATACGATAAATTAAGTTTGGGCAAGTATTTAACTGAATTGTCGGGCGGTAATTAAATTACCGTACCTTTTAGACCGCTCTTTCATCTGGTGGAAAACAATATGATTCCATTTATCCCAATAGCTGTTGATTAAAATGGCTGTCGAACATGCCATGATCCGCGTCAAACCCTAATTTAGACACATGGGTCTGAAAATAGTGTTATAAAATGTAATATACCTATACAAGATATAAGCCTACATGTATTTTGAACATGTCTGGAGATTGCTATTCTGATCCATGTTTAATTCTGAGAAAAATAAGTGCCATTTATTTTGCTGTATTCCGGTGCAATTAATTGTACAATCATCGCTTACCGTTTTACATGTTTTACGAGATGTTATTCGTTAAAACGTTAAACTGTCAAAGTTAATCCCATCCAACCGCAATCGCTATTTTAACACATTTCGATTTGTATAAATGGTTTTTAAAGGGCATGCATTTTATGTGATCGGAAGGAAATAATAGTCCTAATTCAACTCAACTAAGTGATCCGTCCACACTGCTATTGGTCTTTGAAGACAGACACCAGTCCTAGCCTCGGGGAAACTCGTTTGATCTCGTATTGACGGGAAATTGGGAGCCAAACTGGTACTTTGCTCTCTTTGCGCTGTTTTCCTATTGCTTTCATGTGGCTGCGCAGTCCACAAGAAATGAGACATAGAGGCTCTAATGGAATCTGTAGAGAGAAAATACAACTCAAGCTAGCTGACGTCAGAATTTTTTTCTTCGCAAAACTGTCAATTCGTATTTGAAAGTATGTTGAATGCGATGCGCTGATACAAAAAGAAAAATAAGAAGCTATCGGTGCGCATGTATGTAGGTTCTGATTGGTTATATACAGAGCTATTTTGGGAGGTGGAGGTTTTTAATGCAATGTATATGCTTTTGACGTTTTCTATTGAAAGGTCGCAGTATTCCTCAGTGGCGTTTACTTCCTGTCATGCGTATTTCATCGCATGGCTATTTTGTGGCGCCCTCTGGTGAGAACATCGGAAAACTTAAGAGTTGTCTTCCCTTCCCTAGATGCGAATTGTCGATCACGCTGTTATTTTACCACGTTCTGCGTCGCCTATGTCAACTAAAAAACATGTCTGCACAACGAAGAATCGGCTCTGCCAACAACATCACTCGTAGCACATCCCGACGAGTTGTTTTTGGTTCCCAATTTAAACCCACATACAAAAATCGAATCCACAAGCCTTAAAATAGATTTCGGTTGCGTGCCGCTGAAAATACTTAAACCGTTAGCACACCCATTCTTCATTGGAAATATTAGCTTTCGATCGATATTCATATGAACAGTTCACATCTTGTGTTAAAATAATGTCACATATTATTGTCTACATTAACGATGTACTATACACACGTAAAATTCAAATCAATCGTGAATTGTTTTCATTTCTTACTTAATTTACTGGTAGCGCAGTGGTAGAATGTTTGGACTTCTGACGCGATCAGGATACGCTATCTCAGACCTGGCCCCGGTTGTATGAACTATTTCGACACGTTTATAATACCGAAAGATAAGATACCGCTGTAGTACCTTTTAATAAATTGGGCTTACATATACATAGCATAGTTATTCATACACCAATATTTTCTCACAAGATGTAGAACCAAGCAGTCCCATTCCACAGAACAATCGTAGCGCTACAAGAGTCGTATTTCTACGTTAATGTAGAAGTTATCATTCTCGTAGGGCTACGATTTTTCCGTGGGACAGGAGATTGACCGTGTACGGTCCACCCACAACGTTGTCCACCCAGCCTTAATCTAACCGATGCCCACACTTTGATTAAACTTGACACGTTCGTACGCTAGAATATTTGGTAAAGGGAGGAGGCTTCTTTAGAACTACCAATATTCAATTCCTATCACGTCGCTGTCTGTTCTAATCAAGGAGTCAAGGTCTTCGGTGCAGTGTGACGAACTAATTAATCAATCAATCAATCTATTTCAAGCATTTAACCCTGTACTTTAAATACCACCGACACTGATTTCAACGTAGTATATCACAAAACTATAACAAAATCCATTAAAATCACGGCAAAATAAGTTAGGTGTCTTAGTCAGGACACCTAATGTGAATATCGAAAATACACCAGGACACCCTGGATGAAGGTGTCCTGCCAGGATCCTGATAGTATCCTGTTAGGATCCTGGAATAGGACACCTAACTATTTTGGTTGTGAATAATCCAACTTCATGTCATTTAAAATCTCAGCTGAATATAATTAACATGTCGTGTCAGGAAAAGATCACACAATCAAAAGAGGGGGGTTATTGTATTCACTTGAAATTAATTCACACCACTGGTCGATATTCACAGTCAAGCGAACTCGTCCAGCGAACTATTTGAATTGAAGCAGGACAACCGATGTGCGTTTGAAGTCCCTTATGAATATTCTCTTTGAATCGTGTGAGCCATGAGAATTCGTTTGAAATATGGTTCTAGACTATTTTTTCTTATGCTCTAATTACCCACACCCTCGTATAAATAGATGCGTGTACATGCTACACCTCCTCTAATATTGAACAAGAATAAAAATAAAAATAAAAATAAAAAACGCTCAAATGGCATAAAGATACGATATGGTACTAATAGTTCAAGTCTTCGAATTCGGAGCATAGCACGTTGGAGCACTAGTACTGATATATGCTAACGATAGCATGATGGTAAGGACTACGATATGTGTTTCACGTATAGCGTTCAATGTCCCGTGGATAAGACAGCTGTATACCGTGTTCAATATGATGTACACACATCGCAGTTGATTCCTCGTTCACTGTTTTGAACAAGTCCACTTTGGCAATGTCAGCTGACGTTATATTATAATATAGCATGTAATGTCCTATAAACATAACATATGCATGCATACAGATGAACAGAGTGTTTCTTGTAAGATGCACACATCGTTTCATTCCCATTGTATCTCCGTTCTAATGCATTGGACATATCCGGATAGGCAACGACAGAGGGCGTTATATTATCAATGTGTGCAACAACAACAATAAAAGCAGGATGTAGATTAAATAATTGTATTATATTACATAATATTGGCATGTATATGGGGGCTAACCCGGTACACGCATCGTTTCTTTCCCCTTATATCTCCGTTCTACTGCATTGGACACATCCGGATAGGCAACGACAGAGGACGTTATATTATCAAATAGCATTTAATGTCCCAGAAACATAATATATGCATGCACACTGCTGAACATAGCGTTCCTTGTGAGCTACACACTTGTCAGCTACATTCTGCTCTACTTCACTGGAACAAATCGACGTATGTTTCCACCAAGGTCAAGCTGAACGTGAACATAATGGCGCCCAACGTCGATCTGTTTCATCCTCTCCCTTGCATGCTCGGTTTCCAATCAGAACACGCTTGGTGCTAATGCTTGTCAATCACACACAACGGTCTCCGTTACGATACCAGATATGATGAAGGCGAGAAGCAGGGAGTTAACGACGTTGAAGAAAAAAGTATTACCGTAACGTCAGGTAGTTACCGGCGTCCGTCATTGACAGTGAACTCGCCAGTTAATCCCGTTAGGTCCGCCTTACGGTAACGTAGAGCTAAGTCGTATCCAGATCCAGCGAGGGGATGTTGACGATCAATCGTTATGCAAGATACCGAAGTAAACAACTTCTAGTTAACTTTACAGTGAATGACCGGTCAATCGGTGGTATCCAGAGAGGGGGTGGGGTGGGGGGAGGGGTTGAGAGGTCGTAATAATTGACCTCCGAGGTTCCAGTCTGAAGTAATGCTTACAGATGTAAAACATGATATATCCCAACACAAAGAGCTCTTCTACTGCAAAGGTATAAGCTTACCCCTTGTAGCCGAATTGTTGGGTCGGTTTTCAATAGATAATAATAGGTTCGTTAGAGGTTCGAATTCCTCAGAGGGGGGATGGTGCGATAGAGCAGTTCAAGATCGTCGAACTTTGGAGCCAAAGGTCCTAAGTTCAAAATCAGACTCTGGGGCTCTTGCGTCGGTCAATGCTTGCAGAAGTTACTTTTACCACTGCCATAGCCGAGACGATAGCAGGATGTGCGTACATGCAATGACAATGTTATAGCCATGGCATTGCTCCATCGGTATCTGCTATAGTTCATTGAAACCCTACACAAATCGCAGACTTCCGCCTGGATTTAAACTGTCACAATGACATTGAAATCAGATGTTTTTATAAACACACATCCTTGTTTAGATAGCAAATCGTTTTATATTTGTTCGTTGGTGTTCCAAATACTTACAAACAGATTTCCACCTATTAAACAACACCCTTTTGACATTGAAAGCATCCCCACATCCTTTGCATATATTTAAGATACTATTTTTATTTTTCTATTATGTTTTTCTTTGGATTTCTTCCATAATGTCCGTACACATTTCTTTGCGGTCCTTTCTGTGCATTCCTATATAAGCCGTTTGACTACCTTCCAACTGCTATATTAATTAACTATGAACTAGGTTACTTCCGTCCAGTTTTGATGACGTTTGGCAAGACGTCAAAACCCGCCTCGATTAGTTTCTACTCACTGCTGATTAATGTTATGCAGTATTTATAAGATACATGCCACAGACATGGTGTTTGCGCATGTCGAAAACGCTTAGCGGCGACTTTACGACAATGGCTAATTATTATACGGAGACCGCACCCGGGTTACTTTGATTTAATTGAAAGTGCTGCTCCTTTTTGTATTGTTCGTTTACAGCTGATGTAGTGAGGGTTATGATTGCAAGCCTTCGAGCAAATACGTAATGCCACAGATCATCACTACCCTTTACCATGGTAACAAGAGCAGCTATCCTTGTAAGACTGATTAATATGTTTACGATCCGTCACTCTTAAAGCGCCAATATCACATTTTCATCCGATGATACATAAACCCAAGTGCAAAAGAACCAATACCAACATTTAAATTACTAAAAGTTTTAGAAAAACATTGCATAATGTCATATTTTATTTGTATGTGTTAGATGAACACATAATGAACATCATCATGCCTAAAAAACGCAATGTTAATAGTTCAAAGTATCAAACATAACTTTATTCGACAATATTTGTGTGCACGTACACCACTATTACCATTCGTCATATGGATACAGAAGTTGCATAGTATCGATGCTAACCCATCCCAACGACCAGATTTTACAACGAGCATGGCAAGGTTAACAATAGACCTCGCATATAACGTAATCATTGGGACCGGCTATCTTTGTCTGTTATATGCGAAGTCCGTTATACGCATATGCAATAATTAGCGTTCTAGACGGGACCGGGACTTCAGATTCAGTCCGTTATAGGCGAGTGTCCGGTTTATCCGAGGCCGGTATATGCCAGGTCAATTGTAGTTAAGTTATAAGGATGGACGGATTCCTCATATTTCACTCAGATAACAGCCATGGCATTGTGAACAAGACATTGGGAGGGAATTCGCACTTCAAACCAACGTAATGGTCAGAGTGATGCTGACAATTGTTAATGCATGGGTGGAACTATTTCGGAACAAATGTTACTTCTATAGATTGTTATTAACAAAATATCTGTCGGGGAACTATGGTTCTATCAGAATGTGTACTATCCCAGTCATTGACTTTTAACATATGAAAAGATGATCTTGCCACATTAACAAACTATAGTCGTCAGTACAAGAACACATATAGACTGATGCTGATCATTGTCTAGTTTTATGTACAACGTGGGATTACGTGACATTCATTAATTAAGATTAGCTGACCTTTCAGGATTATGCTTAGGGACATAAACACATACTCTGGTCTAATTACACTCTGGTCTAATTACACAAGAGATTATTGTTTTCTTACTCCAAGGAACTCCATACATCAGGGTCGTGATGAGATTGGCTTGTTCCAAATTGGTAGCCTAGAATGCTACCACAGAAATACGAGAGTTACTTCCCCCTTACTGGCGGCTCACTTCGTTGTCATCGCGCCTGATTTAACACAATAATTTTGTTTGTGATGAAGGGCAAGATCAGATCTAGGTCAAGTTCCTCAGTGTACCAAGCCCGCGTTATTAAATGGTTCGTGACATTTTATAGCCAGAAGTTGATGCTAGGTTGGTTAATGACGGAGGTTGCGATATCATATTTAGCGGCGGCCGAGATCAGAACCAGTTTAAGTAACCGCACCCCTGGTATTGGTCAGATTCATTATTGTATATTAATAGACTGTACGAATATACAGTCGCCCGTAGCTGAATGGGTTACTGAAACCAGAACCATTAACGTCTATGCCCCAAGGCATTTATTTTGCTGACTGGGATCCGAACTGATGCTTAAACATATCATTCTGCACCAATTAGCAACGCTAGCTCTGGTTCGTGCTTATATTTGCGAAGATCAAGTCCCGTAAACTGTAAAACATCAAGAACAATGCGCCACTTTTGCATTAACCCTATCCATGCTGGATTAGACACAGTCACCGCTCTATAGGGCATCTCCGGTTGCCTTCAGCATGGAGAGGGTTAAGTAATCATGCAACTATTTTTTTAATGACGTTCTTAAAGTTTAGAATAATAGCGTCCCATGCATTGGTATGTTAGACATGGATGTAGTAAATTATATTTTATTTGTATGTTAGTCCTGGAAGGGTGTAGTTGTCTTATTATAAGTACTTACAGTGCATCTGTTGTTTTCATACTTATTCATTGGATTATAGTCATCAGATTGGGATTTATATTTAAGTCAAAAACATATTATCACGCTCTATTGAAAATGTGTTTAATATTTTGGCGGAAACATGAACTCGTGGTAGATTTATGCAATACGGAATCTGAAATTTGATATTGCGAGTAAATGACCTAAAATGTTCCTTCGAAGTAAAAATTGAGGACCGCCCAAAATAAATAAATCTTAAATAAAATATAAACGACGAAACTAGTCTACATAGGAAGAATATTACATTTATAATTTGAGTTTTCCGTATTGCACAATATACAACGTCCATCATCAACAACTATGGAAATAAGTTATCGGACAAAGCATTGCCCTGAAGGACCATCGTGTGTTAGTCGCTTTCATTTGGCGTACCACTGCCTCAATACAAATGCATCAAAGACAAAGGAATCTCGATAAAAACACCAAAGATAATATCATATAATTATATATTTCCTTCTTCATTTTCGTTCAGCTTTTGTTTGGAATTCCAAATTAGTACAGGAATTATTATTCATAAACACGCCCCCGTGGTTTTTATTAACGGATTCGTCAAACGGGAGTTAAATAACTAATATTCACAGACTTATAAGGTTAATCACCCACGTGAGTTATCGTATACAGAGAGCTCTGACTATTGTTTCCATCGCTGATTGTTGAATATCAATTTTAAGTGCAGACAGGTAATCTTAAGAACGCCTGCGAGTTATTGTAAGATACATATGAGACAGTTAAATACGTCATCTGATGTCCAAGTGACTGGTTCTCTGTTCCATTCGCGCTAAGTACGACTGTTGAGACAGATGTCCAGTCGGTGGTAACCAATCGCCAGCGGCGATGATCTCAACACATTCCTGAAGTATTGACGTGTCAGCGAACGTTAATGGTATTTGGTAACCTCGGCTGCTATCTAGAAGATTTGGTGTCGTATAAATGAAGTATGTTTGACAGTAGTCTGCTATGTTGAGTGTACTGTTGCATAAAGGTGCTAACGAAGCGCACCATAGAACAACAGGACCCTGGACCCATATTTTCGAAACTTCTTAGTGAGAAACTATCTCTTAAATAATTAACATTAGCAAAAACCCAGTTAGGAACATTCTTAGTACTTACGAACTTCTTAGGAGTTACGAAGTTTCGAGAATACGGGCGCTGTTCTCGAAACGTTCTTACGATATGTTTAACCTTAAGAACTTGCGTAACATTTTCATAGCTATACTATCCAAATCTTTAAGATTCTCGTACGATCGTTAAGAACGTTTCGAGAATAGGCCCCCAGGGTTCGTTTCTCGAAGCGCTCATATATGTACTATGAGAGCATAGCGCTCTCGTAACTGCACAATCCCCATGCATTAGAGATAGCTACGAGAGTCCTTATGGTTTCGTAGTAGATATGAGAGCTTCGAAAAACGATACCATGAACAGTATTACACTCATGATTCTAATACTGTACTGTTTGACCTGCTTGCAGCGTATACGATTCAATATACTAGAACTCGGCGACTCTCACATCTTGTACTGTCCGTTATATGTGTTAATGGACGTTTTGAAGAGTGAACATTGTATCTACGGTCCCCCAGGAAAACTATCATAATTGCATTTATTCGATTTCATGTATCATTAAATGCATTCGGCAGATCAGATGTTAGATATAATATATAGGTAATTGAATTATATTATATAAAAAGAAGTATGGCTATCTGGCTGCAACAAAGCTATTTTGGGTTGTTTTAGATCCCATACCATTGGGAATCAGCTGTACAGAATACTCTCATAGGATCCTTCTTTCCGCAGAGCTATCAAAGCGCTACGAGAGTAAGAATACATGAACAGCGAGTCACGACACTCGCGGAGTCTGTAGTATAGGTTCTTGAACTGAACACGTTTACGTCTCGCCTTGACCTTTATGCACACAGACATCAATTTTCCGGTCAAGTACGTATGTTGAACATATACAGCTTGCTTATTATATTATTTAAACAACGAAACAGGTTACAACATTACTTAATCCAGGTGCTCGTCAAGAATGTGCAGACCATCGGGAAGAATATTGAAACCATTCCTCAAGCCGTCCCAAAACATGTTAAAATGCTTCCCCAAAAAACCTCTTCATGGTCCTTAATTTATTTTGTTTAGTATAATTAAAATCCAGCCCGGAGGAAGTCGTGTTTCTAAAGTGCTGATTTATCTTGTCTGAGACAGTCATATTTATCTGAGAGGACGTGGGTCATGTAACATAGATGTGCCTGGAGACATAACATTACCGATATCTGAGACTAACCGATGTATCTAAATGGAGAACAGCGATATTAGACACTCGTACTTGTCCATACATGATGTAGCATCCTGTCAACATAAACTCGTAGCGGTAAGTCAACGACCGATCATCCTCGAAATGCAAACCATTGTGCCTACTTAACATCCGTCAAATATTGGTCAGAGAATGGGTACACGGAAGGATGTGAATGATGACCTTGATGCGTCCTGAATGGCAGCTCGGGATGTATACTCCCCATGGAGTTGAGAATGAATGTGAGTGTACAAATCCGTTGACCGGGGTAATAAGAACATTTGAGCAGGTATTCTGGACAGTTGCGCTTTATAAATTTATAATAATACTACTACTAATAATAATACAAATAAACAAATAATAATTATAATGGTGTGGCTTTCGCAGATGAGGAATGATTATAGCTAGATACATTACTAAACAATCATTAGGCCAAAACGTAATGTTAACTCCGCTGATATCTAGCCAGATGTGCTTAGATATACTCTAGTTTGGTTATAATTAAAGTTATGTGATAAAGTATGCATGTATTTGTCATTATATAAATACATGAGACCAGTAATATAAGGGTTTTCATTCCCCGCACCACGGCACGGAAGGAAGCGCCGTGGCTATATATTATTGTGGTAGCACCCAAGAGTATATATATACATCAGTGTATCCCTACACATTATTTATGTATTTTTCGGATTTTATTTTCCGGATTTTCACCGGATATAGACTTGAAAATATCTGTTTCTTGACCCGTCTGGGTAATTCTGAGATATTGCAGCAGTTTTCTCATACGTAAAAGCTTTTACTTGAATTACCCTTGTTTTTCTCCCATGATTTATGACCGTTCAATCGAGAAATCCCATAAGCTGAAAGCTGCTAGCTTTTTATAACATGGCGCTCTTCTGGTACCCCTGTAATTGGCATTATAGTCTCCCGTACATTGTATTCTGTCTGCTGAAATAAAATAGCAGATGCTCTCTCTCTAGTTCTTATTACACAATGTATGTAGAGTAGCAACGCGTTCGATCCATTTATTACAAAGAATGGGCACTTTCATAAATGGATTCTTTTCGGCATGCAAACAGATACGATCCGAGTTCACATGGAAAATAGAACACAAATGTATTTTCTCAATTTATGACGCAAGTAAGATCGCATTTCATTATGAACATATCCGAGACCCTTGGCCATTTGTAGTTATATTCGTCTTAAAGTGTATCATCTTTCACGGCTATAGTATGAACGGTTATAATGATGTTCCGGTGTCGTTCCGAAGATGCACGCTTAGGAATACTCGATCTAGTTGATCCAGCGCAACCTAAGCTTAAATCACTGTTCTTTTAACAGTATGTGCAGATCGTGACTAAACTCCGGATGAGGAAAGGAAAGTTTTAATAAAAATTACTTGTAAATATTGACGTCTGGGTTATTTAGAGACAGGCGGTGTTGGTGTCGTGTGGGTTTCACATTGTGCTATTTTGGCCGGAGATGGGCTGAGCTGTATTGCGCTGAGGGAGGTTAAAATTCAGACGTTGAATATTGTGATTTGGGGCAACATAAACTAGCAGTGATGCAATCCCGAAGTCTGTGAATGCGTAGGAGTACCACGAATAGTAAACTCTCGAATTAATAAGGTTATCGTCATTGGTTCGTCATGTGCAGGTTTACCTGCTGTGGCATAAAGAAGGCGCAATTAATAATAGCGAAATATTCTCGAAAATAGGTTATGTAAGACCCAAGCAATACAAACATAAGTATGTCTTCACACAGACTATTTATTTCTTTAGCAAGACAGGTATAAAATTAAACAAATAAATGACACTTAATTGATCAATTACAGGAATTGCTCATGAAATTATGTCTAGATCAAGTGCCAACTGAAGTTATTTAAGACTCATAATGGGATCTCTCGAATAAAGAGGTGTTATGTTCCTTCATCCGGGTTCTGTCAACTCGAACAAGATCGCTGTAATGAGCAGGTGTTGCGAAGTGTTGCAGTCACCGACCGGAAATTGCTTCGCGGATACCTCGCCCAGACCGCTCCGTTATCCTGGACAGTTTTTCACGTCGCCTCCTTCCTTCTCCTATAGGTTCAAACAGTTTCACAGACAGAGCAACTCTCCGAGATGCAATGAATTACGTAGTTCTTAGCAGGGGGAAATAGACCAGCTGATGGCCATTTTAAAATCCAACGTACAATTTATGGATGTCAGTTACGGACAAATTGGATTTCTTTATTCTTGAAAAGTCAATTGAACACCGAAGCCCATTGAGCATGCATAATACTCCTTTTAAAACAGAGTTGCGTATTCAATGTATTTATCATTATTATGCATGGTGCCGTTACGTTGAACGTAATTGTAAATTGATCACTGCACTTTTCAGTCAAGTATTGTGCATTTATGTATGTTTAATGATTACGATTCATCGAAGTGTTTAATACCATTGTTATGATTACGTAGTATGCAACTACCCACACGGCGCCTCTAGAATGCATGCATAGTAAAGCAATTATAGTATTTTTACTTATAAAACGAACTTAATGACTAAAAGTACATATGACATATAATCATGAAATTATATTTTAAAATTAATACCGATTGTCATTGAATATCGTCAATGCCGGGCATGGATACAAAACCAACCTTGTTGAAGATTACAGTTCTGTACTGTATTTATGTATGCAACTTTACGCTGTCCGAAATTACGTTGGACATTTTACGCAGAATATTACTCTCAAGGCCTATGGACTTAATGCTTTTGGTATAGATTTGACCGTGACATTGGGGAACAAATGCTCTGGTTGGACGCTAGCGTTCACATACTTATTAGATACCAGCGCGTCCAGAGTATGTAAATTGTCCCAAAGTAGGTCTTATTAGACGCGCACTTGTCGGCGCGCAGACATATATAACTTGGCACCACGATTGGCCGTTCGTTCCATAAGTCCTTCAATGACAGTAGGTCAATTATACCGGGACACTATTGCATCCGTCTCGCTTCCATTATCCGAACCAGGAATTCAACACATTGGCATTTTTCTCTTAATTAGGATGAAATATTCATGCATCCTATCGATTATTTACCCGAATCTGAAGTTTAAATAAATGTTCTATTGATTTACCCTGAACTGATTAATAATTTCTGAATGCTACGACAAGTACAAATCGCCGGGAAATACGCGAAGAAGCAACCGAATCAATTCTCTAAACCACAGATCAACGTATTACTTTTGTTTAACACTAAGCTTGTCCTCCCTCGCTCTGTTTGCCCTTCTCGACGGCTGTCAGGTTCGACACTGTGTTCCGCTTTAACGTGACAGCCGAATGCCCTCTATATCGCCGGCTCCCCGATCAGGCAATATATTGACGTTTTAATACTCTCTGACACCGCCTCAACATGTATTCTCTAAATACGTTTCTTATTATCCGGCCACGGTAGATCAATGAATTCCATGTGATTTGCAGTAGAGATTTGGCCGTCAACGACCCATACACGTCGTAGCGTACGGCCTCCGAGTAATAGCCGCCACCCCCTGAACCTCCTCTCGCCCCTACCCCCACGCCCCCCTTGCAAGGTCTTCGGGATAGTGTATGCACTCTCCCAGGGGTAAATGGCGATGGAAGAGGGGGAGACAACTCGTACTTTATGGGCAGGGGTCGGCGGTCAAACGCATCCTTCACGGAGATGGTTCCGGAATATACGGCCGCGGACAAGTGTGGGTCAGACGTAGGGTTGAAGAGTCAGCCGGACTTTAGGTTTGGGAGCGGCTTTTATAGAGTAGGGATATTGGTAAAAGACTAGCAAGAGAATAACAGGGATATTGGCAAAGGTCTGCCAAAGGTCTGCCAAAGGTACACGTGGGAATTAGTTGATGTCGAAGAGTACTTATTATCTACATTAGTGAAATAGTTTTGGATTACCTTTAGCGTTAACAAAAGGCAAACAAGTAATGATTCAATATCCTGTCAAAGACACTATGGTAACATTAACTCCATAACTGCAGTGAAACACTCTGGCTAAGGCCGATTACAGATATCTTAGATTTATTCAGTTTCATATTGGAGAGGGACATCAGCTAGGCGCTGATACGAGGTGGTAATGTATGTGTGTGTGTGTGTGTGTGTGTGTGTGCGTGCGTGTGCGTGCGTGTGTGTGTGTATGTGTGTGTGTGTGTGTGTGCGTGTGTGTGTGTGTGTGTGATAAATATTCGGGTTACCAGTATCCTACCAGCGCGACCTGAGATCAACAATATCTTTTCCGAAAACATATCGTATTGATGATCATAGGTGTCCGTATTCTCGCCAAAATATTACTATTGAAAACTGTATTTTGATTTCAATGCAAATGGTAGATTTACAATATTTACTTATTCTTTATCTGTCTCTCTTTCTTTATCTGTCTATCTATCTCGTTCTCTCTCCCCTCTCTTTCCCTCTCCCTCTCTCTCTCTCTCTCCCTCTATCTCCCTCCCTCTCTCTGACGGATCATTGTATGGTGTTTGATTTACTGGGTGTGTTGGGATTTTATTTTTGGTTTTTAGACAATCGATTCTTTTTTTTCATGTTTCCCAGATTAGAATGAAATAGTGTAACATCCATTTCGTATTTTGAACTTACCCTTCAACTAGTCAATCGCTAATGCTAAGTTATAGCTTCTCGGTTTTGGAAATCGAATTTCCGTCAATTTTAGTATGAATTCTCTGACTTAATTCCTCTCTAACTTCCTCTGTGTGCCGAGACTTACGTAATACCACGGGGCGAATATTGTCAATATACATCAATTTTTGTCAATTACTCCCTAACCCTAACTCCAACACCCATCCCGATAATTCTTCGATTATTTCATATAAATACGTTGCAAGAATCAATAACGATAAAATGTGTTCATTGAATATGCGGAGTTTAACAAGTGAACGCTCGGAATCCCAGTTTTACAGACGAAACACGCAACAGATGGGACAGCTGGTTCCCGCTCTGTGACGACTCGCCCTCGGACCAATTCGCACACGCTGACATCTCGTCCCGGCGACAAGACAGGGCTTTATAGTATTTTCGTTATTGATATCAGCCTCACGATTCCTTCGAGGTATAACTGTCGTTATCTGCCTGGACACCGCGCGCTGGGATTTGTCTAGTTAGCACGACCGCTGATATTGCGTCTTATGGGAGGTCTAATGAGATATAGCGCTGTCCAAGCATATTACCAGTCACTTCTCTCTTGCGTTGTGTAGCGGCGCGAGTGGCGCTCGGTCAGATTGGTTCGCCTGCAGAAACTGATCGTTTTGCGCACGTCTGGGGAAGCACACGTTGAACGCTGTGATGTGACGGTAGGTCACCGGTGAACATAGCTAGGTGGCCGGTGCCTGTAGGTCGCGGTTAACTTAGTAGGTCATTGTGACGTGATTGAGAGAGAGAGAGAGAGAGAGAGAGAGAGAGAGAGAGAGAGAGAGAGAGAGAGAGAGAGAGAGAGAGAGAG
>JAVCKZ010056379.1:0-16441 GCA_034780755.1 Lepetodrilus elevatus | reverse complement strand
TCCGGGACATGTACCAGCGAAATAGGTGGTGCAGACGGCACAGTACACAATCCAACATGGCTGCCACTGGCAATTTAATCTGTGCTGTGCTGGCTCACTCCATTCTAAAGAACTAGACATGTACTGAACATGTACTGGACATTAGAAAGGAGCACTACCTAGTTGATTATGCAGTCAGCTATGAATTTGTAAGATACAGTTATTACCTATCTCAGGGATGAAGGCCACTTGAATCATTATTCCATTAGAAGTACCGTAGTTGTTAATTCATAATTAACAATATTTATATTATGTACACAGTGTAGTGAACTATCTTGGTGCTCGTAGGTTCACTGCAATATTCAGCTGTATTGATGTTGTGGTCGTCGCAAATGGATGCAAGATTCCGGCAGCGACATTAAACTCCATATTCACTCACTGATGTTGTGGACTTCGTCCTGCCATAACCTGACACGTCGTAATATATGTAGGAGAATCTTGAAAGCGGCTATAGTCTAAACCGCAATTACAAAAATAAAAATAATAAAAATAGTTTGTTCTACTTCAGAAAGAAGATATCTTTTTGAATTATTACTTTTTATAACAATGTTCAATTGTTCATTATAGATTCATATGATGGAAGTGATGATATTCTATTTATGTTAATTAATTTGTTTTGTTGTTTAGATATCATGTCCAGCTGTTGATGTTTGTGTTGACATGCACCACTTCGACACTCGACTCATTGAGCTGATTCATCACACTCCCACGACAGGATCACACTTATCTAATATTGCAGGTTAGTCGCTACATTAGTAGATAATTATGTCCTTATTCGTTCATCACCGTCAGTGTATTTTACAATCTTTACTAAATTATTAATTACATTTCCAAGGTTTATACAATGTGTTGTTGTGAGTAGATGGCTACAGGAGGTACATGTGATGAGTAGGTGGGGATTAAGAGAAGATATTTTCTGATTCACTTATGCAAATTGTCTCCCCTGATGTGCAAGGTCTTTGCAGAGTTGCTTCCCTTGGCATGCAAATTTGTTTTGTGGTTTGTTATTTAGTTTTTTCATATTTATTAACACCAGAAATAGCTGAAAAGTGTTTGTAAGTGTTGTTAAATAATAATTCATTCATTTCTTTATGTTTACTTTAGTTATTTCATTTGAAATTTTATTTTTATTTTCCAGAAGTTCATGATATGCTTTGTCAGACGACATGTTTGTTGTTGACGTCTGCTGTACTGAAGGTCTCGGGTAGGGACAAACGAACATTCCGATACGTCGAAATACTGGACGCTTTGCTGACACATGGGTATGTGAAACTGTGTACTATTTAGTTTATGTCTTATTTCTGTGTGGGTGACTTATTCCTGCTGCGACATAAAGAACTGATTCCATCCATTTCAATGTCATGCTGCTATTGAATTTAAACAAATAATAGTATAATAAAATATTAATAGTCCCATATGGCTGAAAGATTCCCACAGTGACATTAAGAAATAAATGAATGAATATGAATATAAATAAATAATAAATATGAATAAATACATATCAATCTGATTGGTCCACGTGACCCCGAAACATTGCATTCATACCATGATGAACGAAATTTTCTTAGGTGGCATTGTGACGTCGCGTTATATATGATGTACTTGATGTTGGCAAAATATCAATGCGCCGCTTCTAAAATGTAGACTAAAATCATTGATGCATTATGTCACACTATTGAATCAAATAATTCCCCACCAATTTGTTATGTTATTTATTTATACGGATTCATACAGTTTGCACATCGGTAAATAAATTTTGATTTTGATAAATAAATAAACAAATAAATTAAGCTCATGCATACAATTATTGCAGTTGGGACATAAAATTGATAAAAGTGTTCATATGTTGAATGTTGGACTTGTGTGTTTTTATATCAGGTTTGAGTTGTGTGGAGCTCGGATGCTTTGGCTCACACAAACACAGGCTGAACATTTTCTCCATCTAGTGGATGCCGGCAGTTATAAACAGGTACGTTAGTTAGTAAAACATAGAATCTCTTTTATACATTAACATAGTCAGGGCCTGAGATTACAAAACAAATGTACAATTTCATGCTCAAATATTTTGTTCGCAAATTTCCATATAAAGTTTTAGCTTGAGCATAATCCTATGATGGCCAGTTATCAGTTTAAAAAAAATATATATAAAAATCAGGAATAGGCATTGTTCTATGAGACAGGAGAACAAAGCACAAACAAGTTTTCACCAGCTATGTAATATAATGTCCAAATGTAGTGAACTTGCCTAAAAAGGAAGAAATCCAAATCTTCTATTTCCCCCTCAGCTAGTTAGAAACTATGCAAACTGTGGGAAAGACATCTATAAACTGATGTAAAACTAACTTTCTGTCTTTCTTTATGGCTAATTTTGTATAATATTATGCAATGAGTTTCAAGTTCCTTAGTTTATCTGAAGCTGTGGCATGTTTAATGTGCACATTTATTTGTTTCCAAGCATATTTTCTTACATTAACCTTTCCATTAATTCATTCCCTAGATTTTCCGAAAGTTCAAGAAATCTGATCATTTCCCAAAATAGACCTGATGCAACGCCGGTCTTTAAAAATCAGTGTCACATAACTAAATTGTTGAGGAAGTTATAGGACGAGAATTTCGACTTCCTTAAAACCATGTTCTTTAAAATAATCCATGCATTATTTTCATCAAATTTTAAGACGGTAATACTTTTCTGTTACTAGAAGCCTTTGATTACGATCAATGTCATTGGTGGTTATAAATAGTGTATTACGCAATCAATATCATGCCATCGCGCAAGCCACGCCTCTCGATGACAACAGGCGGTGCCGCTTTAACACACCTCTAGTAGAAGCAGTGGGAGAGAGGCATCCTGTGTCACTAAGTTTAAAAGAGTTAAAGTGGAATTTATTGGGTTAATGTGTGACATGTATTGTGTGGAGGAATGTTCTGCCCTATTGTGAACGATGTTCTGCCCTATTGTGAACGAGATTGTCAATTACTGTTCCTAATATTAAAGGTTACATGCACTACTTTTATGCAAATAATGATGACATCATTTCTGATACTTTTTTTTAACCAAATAAATTACAGTGGTTGTATAATTTAATTTAATTTTATTTATGTTAATTTTATTTCAGATTTAATTTTGTTGTTGTGATTTCTAATGATTTAAATACTGGTATCTCATTTATGGAATATGTTACAATTTCAGAGGACAGTTACTGTCTTGATTAATTTGAATTTTACAAACACCATTTTGTCATAATTTTCATCTGGTATTCATCTGGTTAGATACATTTTATATTCCACCAAAGTATACAACCAGGAATTTAATATTTCCCAGTCAGTTGAGAATTATGAGAGGAGACTCATATTATTAAATTTCTGTTATGGTTATTTTCAAGTAATGTACACTCTAGAAATGTTGCTTTGATTAAAATATTAATAATGAATCGAGAAATAACATTTATAATTTTTGTTATAGTTATTTACAAATAATTTACGCTTATTTAAAATGTGTTGTTTTGATTGAAAGATTAATAATGAATCGTGAAATAACATTTATACATTTTTTTATGTTTCAGGTTCCACAACTAGTGACTGGTCCCAGTTTAGTTTTGGCAATGCAGCGAGACAACGCAGTTGTGGCGTTTGAGTCGGCACTTGGAGGGTGAACAGTATTATCATTTATTTTAAATACTACCCTAGGCAGGTGGCGGCGCAGTAGTAGAACAATAGACTTTGGAGCCAACTGTCCTGGGTTCAAATCCAGCCCTGGGAACCCGGCATCAATGTTTTCTGACGTGATCATGTTAGGATACGGTCTGTACTGTAGTATTACAGTTAATATCCTTATAGCCGGTGCTTGCAGGTGCAAAATTCAGGTTGCAGGTTTCCTTCTGTCCTAAACTGACAAGCCATGCTAATAGTGAAAGAGTCTTGAAAACAACGCTTGACCTCAAATTCAAAACAATATTCAAATTAATTTTTATCAAAATTAAGATTTCCAAAATCTTAAAACTCCTATCGTTATTAATTCATGCTTACTTCATTATTTTTACCTTTCTTAAAACTCTGTATCATATTACTATCAAATTTCAACCCAAATTTATACAACAGTTAATTCCTTGTTATTACGACAACTCTGATGAATGAGACTGGAAAGTTAACTAAATCAACTGTATTATAATAGAGTTTTCTGCTCGTAACCTGCACACACGTGGCGATGGTTTCACGACAAGTGACGCTGTCCAGTATTCCGACCGTGACTGATGCCATCAATTTTCCTTTCAGGTCCCTCGCTTCCGACTCGATCCTCCGGAAATTCGGAGATCACATATACCGCCCCAGTAACACTAAGCAGGTTAGTTGATGACTTTTTCCCCCTTCAGAGCTGACAAGTTTTGGGACGCACTTTCTTCCTTTTCTCGTTTATCTTTTTTTCTTTGGTGAATCGCGGGGAATTGCATCGGGTTTGGCAGGAAGTAACGCATAAATTTGGTTTCCAAAGTTAGAGAATGGAATTAGTGTGTATTGGAGATATTTGTCCTCGCTGCTACTGACCTTTGACCTGTCGTCGGTTAGTTCGACCAGCTAAAGTCTGGGTCAAATATTGTATAGTAGTGGTAAGTAGATGACTTAGCTATTGTTACCAGAGTATGTATTATGAGTGGTGAGGAAAATGGTATGCACATGGAAGGTGGGCAGATCCTCCAGTACATATTTTGTACGGAAAACGAGGTTTTTTATTTGCAAAAATTGACAACTTTTGCAGCAATATGTTGATAACAATTAACATGCAAATGTTAACTTTTCTGACTAGACCGTTATCTGTCTTAAAGCAGGTAATACAGGTTACGAAACTTTCTGAGCACAAAAACGTACTCAGACTATGACGTCACATGACGTTTTCTGAGGAGTACGAAATCGTCTTCAGAAAAGTTTCGTAATCTCGGGGCCAGGTTAAAATATCCACAATTATTATTTTTACACTGCTTGCTTTTTGTCATTTTGGTATGAATCTCCCCAATGACCTAGTATGACCTCCAGGGGTCGTGCTGAATTTGTCTAACACTGTAAAGCAGTTGTACAGGCACTACTAAATCTTGATTTGAAATATTTCGCTTGTCTTCATCAAGTCATTGATTGGAGAGAAAAAAAATAAGCTATTTTCCTGAAAACATCCCTTGAAGCCATAAATTCTTCATCTCGAGAAATCCGTGCGTTTTACCCCCAGGTCCAGACCCACTTTATTAGATACTGTTTCCCCAATAATTTGAGTCCGTTAATAAAATGCACAATTAAGTTCCTTCCTTTCTTTGTCTTCCTCCCCCCTCCAACCCCCAAACCCCCCTCCTCCACCACCTTTTCAATAGGGAACATATTGGGTGGGTCTTTTAATGTCCACGTTTTGTAGAACTGTTTGGAATTGAAAACTACGGGGAAGATTAGGTGTATTTTTTTCGGAAAGCCCCCACGAGACGGTCGTATCTTTGACCCGGGTTCGCAGAATATTGATCCAGCTAATCCCTCAATAAAATAAATATGTTGTTTCACTGTTTTACGCCGTTCGAAACATTCGGGGCAGGAGGATTCGCTCCCTTGGGGGCTATTACCGGCGTGGAGGTCGAAGCGATAAAATCTTATGACATGGATGGAGAAGATCGGTGGTACACGTTTATTGCTATGGGGCAGATTACAGAGAAACCCTCAAATTGCTGTCAGTGGTTTAAATAGTTTGCCTTGTGCGCAAGTGAGTCAGTTCTGAGGTTAAAGTTGACAGCGTTGTCGAACTTCTTCTATTTTCTAATTTGAAGACAAAAAAAAAAGAGATACAACAAAAGGAAAAAGGAAAAATACACGAGTGTGAAATCGGTGATGTGTCCAAAAAATTTGAAATCAAAATGCCAGTGAATATTGAACACATTTTAAAGTATTTTTGAGGGTGGTGTTCATGTGAATTTATATTCCATAGCTTTTCAGAGTTAGAAGGTTGTTTGACTTTATAGTTTTGTGGTTATTTTGAGAAAATTATGATGTACCATAATTTAAATAGCTTAATAATTCGAACAGAAGACAATAATTAAATTTGTAGCTGTTCGAATTATTATAAAAATACGAACATTGAAAATATAATAGCAACAACCAAATTATCATACAACATTTACTTGCAAGTAAATGAATTACTTTTTAAAAATGTATTTGTTTGAACTGACAAACATGGCACTAATCTTGGATGAAACTGTCGGAATTTGTAGTCAATCGATTGAAGCCTTCATTGCACCAACCTATTTGGACACGTCGGTTCAACGTACGATCACTAAGTGGTCTACACTGGAATACAGAATCACATTCTTCTCATCGTAATGCTGTCAATCATCTCACGACTTTCCCGTGTGATCGTGTGTGTCGACACGGCCATATTTCCTATTAAAGCGACGAATTAGGCATTAAGACGTCTGTTTTCGTTTCCAAAACATTATTCGATTATCATGATAATATTTATATTTTTTGTTTCATCTTGGTTGAGCCCTGTTTTTTAAATATCGACTAATGAAGACGACCTAGGGGGTAAGAGTTGTTATTTCAATAAATTTGACCTTTGGCTATCGCGTCTCTCTTAAGAAGTTTTCGTCACAAAAATATCAATGTTTGCCTTGTACTTAGAGGTGTCATTCAATCGGAATTTAAGGCTCACTTTTTGTTTGATGTCAAATGAGAGTGAAGAGGAATTGTGTCACTAGATTTGATACAGATATTTTAAGATTATGACCAAAGCAAACATTCATTCCATTAAAAAGAAATCTGAATAAATATTTGATATTTTAAAAAAATATAATTATTTTTTTTGCATCTTAATATTACAATAGAGATAATTTCTATTGGAAGTTATTCTTGGGTCTATACCTAAATAAAAGAATTCCAGCGAAATTCAAGTTTTCAAAATTTGGAATTTGACACTTGTACAAAATGTGCCACACGACTAGATGTCTCCTAGATGTCTCCGGAATTGACAGTAAATTGGACATTTGAGTCACGTGACTACGGTACTCGTGGGACTGCATTACCATGACAGCGGAATGCGAGTCAATCCTAGGGGCGGAACCAGAACATCATTCTTTGGACCCATTACCTGCTAGTGATGAGAAACTGCGACATTGCCTGCTAGTGATGAGTGACTGTCACTCCCTTGTGTCGATGAGAAACTGTGACATTGCCTTCTAGTGATGAGTAACAGTAACAGTGAAATAATATATTGGAATTCCCATCAGTACAAAGCAACATGCTTCATTTAGGATTTCCTCATAACATTTGACGAAATATTAAGCAAATAATCATTAATATGTTTTTTGAGCAGTTGTTTTCATATCGCTGCTGCTGCTGCTACTACGACTACTACTACTACTACTACTACTATTACTACTACTACTATTACTACTACTACTACTACTACATAATGGCTATTAAATATGATGTGCCAGATCATAATATATTTTTAATAATAATAAATAATAATAATGTTAATAAATAATAACGACAATAAATAATAATGATAATAATAATAATAATGACTATTTATGATGTGCCAGATCCATGCCCTAAGGCATGCTAAAAGTGCTACATTATTGTCCATGGCTAATGGGTTAGCGTACATTCAGTGTTCCCTCAGGGTTATAAAACCCAAGCTGGCATTTTCCAGTGCCATTCATCCAACCATCTCATCCTACGTACGACTGTAGTCATTAGGTATTGAAAAAAATATATATTAAAAATCCACCCCCTGCTTGAAATATGGGTTCTGAAATATAATTTTTACCATTGATTTTTTTAATTTAATTTTTTTTTTAAACATTCATAGCACAGCATTGTTTCTCATGCATGTGCACGAGCCATTCGCAACTCACTGTGCTAAAGGAAAGCGACTTTATAAATTTCTGCATGTTCAAAATGTATTCATCACCAGTTTCCGAGACAAACTTTGTAATGAGTTAGTTTATGCCTTTGCCGGGGCCTTGTATCTTGTTCCCATAGTCGCGTGGTGTTATATATCCTCGCAGATCGGATACGCCGGCAATCGCGACATTGCGTCTAATCCTTATAAACACTCTGTTGAAGGATGTTTACGTGCTAAGCCCTTATCTGAATGAAAACTACGACATAATGCTATTCATTACAAGTCTCGTCTAACTCTCGATATATTTTGATTGACAGGTATAAATCTGACAAATTCGGAGCGGGAAGACGTAGCTCACGATGTCGAGGTGGTTGTACAATGGCGTCAAGCTACGTCTTTGTCGCTACGTGTTGGCCTGACAGCGTCTCGCTAATCCAATGTATTGCATGACCAGGCTTAGATTAAAAGAGAATTGCGCTGGATGGATATCGACAAGGGGATGAGAGTAATGTACAAGCATCTGACGTGAAATTGACGCGAAATTGACGACTACAGACTCTGTAAAAGACAATTAAAATGGCCGTAATGTTGTTTCCATCCGAGTCTTCGACAGCCGATGTCTTCCTATTGAAACGACGAGGCTTAACCCGATATTCCACTTTACTAGGAATTATTTTTTTATTGCCAAATTAAGGTACCAATTTTAGATGTGGTAGTTTTCCCGATGTCCGAATCCAACCATACCACTACGCTTCTGCACCTCTTTGTATAACATTAATCACTGAAACCAAAATTCATTCAATTTTTAAAGTAGAATTAAACCTAAGATGAAAATTGAATATATTCTAATTTTCAGTTAGATGAGAATATTGAATTTTTTAACCCCCGATATCTCGATGTTGTTAAGTCTTAAGTCCTGAATTTAACCCTGAGGTCATAATTAAATATATTCGTATTTTTAGATTGGAAGGAATATTGATAATTTTCCCCACATCTCTCTATGTTGTCGTTCATTTCGACTGGGTTCCCTCTGCTTTTTTTAATAGGAAATCCATCAATGTTTTATCTCCTAATTATCTCGAGTTAATTCCTGCTAGGCGTCGATTGCAGTTGCTTGATTGCAGATGTTGCCGTGCCAGTGATTCACACGTCATTATCGTTCTGCATGACAGGGAGAAAACAGAATGTGCAATGACATTTATGATATATATCGTACATTTCACCAAAAATAGCTTTCCAGACTGGTTTTTTAATTTGCGTGAAATATTCCCGCAGCGATGTGAAGTATTAGATCAACTTGATTTTCTCGAACATAGGTTCAAAATATTTCTTGTCATTTACGAATTCTACATTGGTAGACATTTTTAGATGTATTTTCAAATTTGCACACACACAAATTAATATTTCTTATCGTTTTTAAATTTTGTATAGACATTTAAAATTTTCTAAATATCGACTCTCCCACTCATATGGAAGAGAGAAACATGGTACAACAAATTTTTTAATAAATATATATTTTTTAAATGGGGTCCACGTTGGACCCTGTGTCGTATCTGAATCCGAGGTGCATCAAAGGGCGTTATATCGAGGGAGCACTGTACTAGTATTCGAGAAAAAAGCTTGAATATCTCTAGGTATTTAATTGTACTTTTCAAGGTGCAATTTCTCATAACAAGTTGCAATTGTGATCACCATTTATCAGAAGCTTTGAGGGAAAGTGTTAATATCCACAAATACTATACATATTACGGTATTGATATTATAGAATATGATATAACAAATTGCAAGCGGTGTAATGTTGTATTAATCGATACACATTTTCTTTTACTATTTCCCAGATGTTGCCATGGAAATAGAATATATCTCTCCACATTTGGAGTATTATTTCAAGATAAGATCAAACATGATAAATATGATATCATAATGGTTTTGTTTATGATATATATAAATTGCAAACTGTTCATATTGCGGATATGTTCATTTGATCTTTTTTGATTATTTGTACTTTGACAATTTCTACTTCTAATATAGCGATACTCAGGTTATTAAAAATCAACGTAAACATAATGATACAACTGGCATACCGTATTACAACCTGTATAACAAATAAATATAAGTTGTATTTAAATCTAAACTATATTCTGAATATTCGAATAATGACATGTTACATACATATTACAACCTTTCAAACAAATAAATATAAGTGATATTTAAATATACTCTATATACTGAATATTAAAATGATGTTAAAGGGACTCAAATAGAAAGTAAAGAGTATGGCAAATATTATGTCAGTTATTATTCTTCATTATATATAGACAATAGCCCACAAGCTACGAGAGATTACAGATTATCTTTCTCTGAGTGAAATTAATGTTGTAAGTCGCAAGCTTTTGCAAGAGATTTGCAACATTAAATTTCACACACATATGGGCAATTACATGTAATATCTAGAACTGCAAGTATATTTGCAAGAATCCACGCTTTCATGCATCAAAACCATCAAAATGCATTCTTCAATGTTTTGTCTGTCAATCTTTTGAAAATTGCCAAGTTGCTACCGCGGATGACATCACATGCTCACTTTATTCTGCCGTACATGTTTTGCATACTGACAATAACATAGTGCATAAACATAAACATCCGGGAAAAGAACTGATTTATCGATAGAATATTGCAAAAATCTTTTCATTGTGTAGTATCATTTCTTTGTGTTTTCTTTGAAGATTCTATTTGAGTCCCTTGAAACATTAAATTAAAAGCAAAAAATGTAATTTTCAACTTTTCAATTGGAATTATTTTTGATGCTGATTTTGCATGACGTCATTTTCGCCTCGTTGACGAGATACGAAAAGCGAAATGGAAAGTGAAAGTTGCAGTAATAAGCAGCTGTAAAGATCACCAATTCTTGTAAGGTACGACACCTCTTGTTGTAATTTTCAACTTTTTTCTCATCAGTTCTGTCAGTGTGTTGTCATAAATCTTAATCGAAGCTGGAAAATTAATTAGTTTGTCTTCTAGGTCTCAGATAATTGGCTTAAAATCTAATCTTTGTTGATCTGATTAGCACCTTGCTAGGTAATTGCGATGGACATGTTTTTTCTCCCTGCGATGTTGTCGCGATTTTCCCCTGCGATGTTCTCGCAGCGTGAAGGAGTCGTCATCAGAGACGTTCAAATGAAGACAGAACCGTCGTCTATTGGTGGTAATGTTCATAATTCGCATGTGAGGGAATTCCAGCTAAAGCCAGAAAAAAACCCATACAAATGGGAGGATTATGTTTGGTAGCTGATCTGAGTCATATATTTTTCGAAATAAAAAATGTCACAATTTATATTTCTCGAATAAAAATTCAGTACAGAATTGGATATATTTTCTTATTTGATGACAATATTATAAACAACATTAATTGATCCGACCTCGGAATAAATAATGGTGTGACAATATATTTCTAAATCATAACAATTTACCCTTTTTTAAAAATTATATTTTAAACTATTCTAGAATTTAAAAATAAATATTCTTCTTTCTTTTCTGAACAGGTATCATGCTTTAAGTGCAAATTGTCGCAAATGGGTGAAAGATTCCCACAGCGACGTTAAACTCCATATTCACTCACTCACTTTAAGAGCATTTCATATATTCCAAAAATATCTCAATATGTTCAAAATGCTTCTCATATCTTCCAAGACAATTTTAATGCATTTTTTCTTCTTCTCCTCCTATCTATTTTCGTTAATTCCCTTGTACTCCCAAAGGCATTTCCCCCAGTTCAGCAATGTCGCATTCAAGTCGGAATTCTGAAGAATTAATTCAATGCTGATTCTAATCACTGTTCACCGTCTCTCCTCAGTATTGACCCGACCCCAAATTATTTAATCGTCTATTCAGAAATAATGACGGATAATGCACACAAAAATGACATTTCAAAGCTTTTAGCTGGTTCTCCTAAAAAAAACTATCCACAAAGACATTTTCCATGAAAACATTGCCATTTTTCCACAAGTGCTACAATACGGCTAGTAGGATGAATAGTGGTAGCATTTATCGAAGAACACGAATTCTCCGCTAATGGAGAGGTTGCATTGTGGATGGTATTCTCCGTGAGTATTCTCGTACGAGCTCCGTTTCCTCTGTGTCAGAGCTAACGTACATCCGGAGATCAATTTCTGAGGTTTTGTTGGCCTAGGTTTGGCTGACCCGAAGTTCGGGCGCCATTGTATACAGAAGTGGTCATAATGACCGGTTATATCAGGGCAGAACTATACGTGCGCACACACACCCGATTAGTCTTCGTATCGGTCAGTTCGTCAATTGCACACTGGTTTATTGATGCTTCAAGTAATTACCAGTGATTTGTAGTGTTCTGTTTGTAGATTTCACGATATTGACGCTTCAATTAGTTAGCAATGTGGGTGAAGTTACATTGACAGGTGTGAAATTGACATGAAATTGACATATCTGTGATCTACAATAGATCTGATAGCAGATTTCTAGGAGAAATAGATGTGTTTATTAGTATTATGGAATATTATTGTTTATTATGCAGGTTTCCTCCTGCACTACACTGACAAGCCGTGATTTGAGTGAAAGAATCTTGAAAGCAACTCTAAACCCCAACTTTAAAAAATATTAATAATAAAATATTATTGATGTCACTTTAATTAATTTAAAAAAAAAATACTTTGGTTGGCAGTTTATCATATTTTTTATATATAAAAGTTTCATAATTCTATATTATGAATAGAAAACTATCCTGTACACATTCATAGATGATATTAAAAGTACAATATTTTTCAGCCTTTGCAATTCCATATCTGCATTTTTTTTACTAATGCACATTTATAAGTGATCAGTTTTCTTGAACATGGATATTTGTTTTACTAAAACTAGTAGATGTGGGTCAGCTTATCCACATATGTAATATATTCCATAACAATACAGATTTCAGATCAGGTACATTATTCGACATGTGACATCTGACTCAGAAATGTCAATTTCACCGTGAAAAACAGAATTTCTGCCACTTTGTCCGTAACGTAAAATATTGATGCAAATGTACTTAAAATTTGACTTTAGATTGAAGTTTTATTCTTCGGATAAAAAAATCCTTGTCTCCCTTTAATTTATTCGGATACAAAACAGACCAGATCTGGGTAGCCTCATTCCGGACAAGATAATTAAATTTCGGATCTCGAGTGAATTTCGCGTTTTTTTGAATAGGAGAGTAGACTGGAGAGGGTCGACCCATCCGATTTATTTCTTCTCGGTAAATGACATCATCATTGGAGAATGAAACGAAAATATCAAATTAAAATACATCGTTATCATTAACAAAAAACTTGCCTGACATGACAACGAACAAAGTCCTTATATTCCTCTTTTCCCTCCTCCATCTCCTCCCCCTGTCTCCCACCCTCCCCCCCACCCCCCACACAGACACCATTCAACAGCCTCCAACTCCACAGAAATAGATTCACGATTTAGGTTAGATCAATACACTCGTAAAAAAAAAAAATCTAATCTGTTTCCACGGCTATTTGTCACATGAGGGTCTTTGTCGAGAGAGGGAATAAAAATAATAAAAAATCAGAATTTGAATTACGTACTGGTGGTATTATATGCTGTAGCTGTGTCGGATCTCTCTGAATATCGAAATATGCTTGATTGTATAAATATCGGGTTGGAGTTCGCGTTTTATTTGCTGTTTTCGTAACGCGGTCCCGTATGGTAATGCTGTACGTGGCTGCGGCCCGAGAACATGCAAACTGCATTAGCCAGTAGGAGGTCTCTTGTTAGGTGATCGTTTGCCAGCCTTGTCTTCATGCATTATTCCGGTACAGGCAAACCCGAACTCCCGTTATCCCGTCATTACCATGATTAATCACTGTCGGACGTCAAACATATCGTGAAATTATTGAAAAGTATATGCTCATTCACAGTCTCGATAGAATAATTTTATTAGGGATTCTTTTTTTGTTGGAAGGAGAAGATTGGTGGTAGTAGGGAGGTGGAGAAAGATTTGACATCCACACTCTCGATTGAATATTTTTTATTGTTATTTTTTGTGTTTTGTTCGGGTAGTGAATGTTTTTAAGGGAGTTTGGTGAGGTGGGTGGGGGGTTGGGGGAGGAAGGAGGGTGGGCAGAGGAGAGGGGGTGGGGATAAATATGTTCTTGGAAAATTATAATTTAGTTAAGAATTGTTTACCAAATTATTAAATTTTACATGGTTGTGCAAAGATGGAATCTTACCTTTAAAATCTACTACTACTAGCCTGAATAGTTACATGTTATAAATATTTACAAAATAGAATTTTCTAATCGCTCTATAAGATACTGTTATCATTTGGAAAAATAACCAAGACTTAAAGACTAGTGTTAGTGTTAGTTATATTTTACCGCCTAGGTTTTATATACAAATGTATGTATATATATGATCAAAGGCATCACATCCTATCAAAAGTGTCACAATCCTATCAAAGGTGTCACAGACCTAACAAACATGTCACAAACTACTGACCCTGAGTCACTATCAAAATAATAAATCAAACATTGCTACTCTTTCAGCCACAAAACAAAGATCCTAAAAAGAAATTAGCTGATTTAGGTTTATCTTCGAGTACGTGCCTTTAAGACAGGGAAGATTGTCATCAATTATAACTTGATCCTTCCTCCTACAGACAGACAGCAGTGACACTATCCTTATGTTAATTGTGTGTTCTGAAGAAAACTCCTGTTGGGTTACTTCAGGCTATTGTCCCATATTTCTGTGTTTTTGCTCGTTTTTTTTTATCTTTTGAGGCTATCTGAGTCACAAAGGATGAGAACTTAACGATATCTGTGTTAAACTTGCCTTGCAGTAACACATAAAGTAGGCTTGACTTAGGACAGTATAAATGTATATATATTTTTGTCAATTATTTTCTCATTGTTACTTTAAGAACTAACTGGATGTTTTTATTTATTTTCTTGTAGGTAGGCCTATTTTTCATTGAGGTATAAAGATATAAAATAATAATAATAATAATCTGCAACTTGTATGAATCTGTGAAGGAATTCTGATTGACATGAATCACTAACACTTTATTTTGTAAATATTATTTGTTGATTTTAACATTGATATTAGCATGATTTGCTCTTTTTGATCCATGTCTGAGAAGAATATACATGTTTTTCCTATACTTAAAATCTTGTATATTTTTATTTCATCGCTCAGTTTGCTTTCTTAGTACTGGAAATAACATACAAGACCAATGATCATGGTTAATCTTACAAGAAAAGGGTTACTCCAGCATAAATAGGGTTAATCCTGTAGGTTAGAGTCAAGTGGGAATATCAAGACAATTTACAATTTATAAAAATTCTTACAAGTTTAAGAAATAGTTATTTAAAACCACGTAGAGTGAAAAATGTGATTAATTTGAATTCAATTTCACATTTTATGCACTTTGTTTGAGAATTTTATTATTGATATTAAAGGAGAAATTTAATCTATAATAATGGACTACTACGAAAGCGAAAGAAATTGTTTAAAGTTTTATGTGAAGTGTGAATGTGAACTGACCTATATGCTGTGAACTCCATCTTGTATCATGTTACGCTACTGCTACTACGTATTACTACTGCTTACATAACCGCACATATTTACGCACATTTCCAAATTTATCTGTTATTGAAATACAAGGTCAAATGCTTTCACTAGATTGCTGTACTTTACGACCGTCGAAACTCTGAGAGTTTTAAGTGCAGCATGACGAAAAAATAGAGAAAGAAATCCAATCAGGGGACCGTATTAAAAGGACCATAAAGGCAATATTTCAGGGAAGTTATAATTGTGGGTCTCATAAAGTCTCCTTCTAAAAACCAATATTCTTTTATTAATAAACACATCCTCTTGTCGCAGCCTTTCAAATCAGCAGCGGAGGATAAAGGGGGATGCCTCTATCTGGACCCCGAGCTGTCTCATTATACACACGATGTCATCGCAATAATCTCAGGAGCTTGCTTGCGGCTGTATTATGACAGATATTACAGCCATACGATAAGGGGCGCGAACTTTGATAACAAAAAAATATCATCCTCTTCCTCCCTATGCCCATTCTCTCTGTCTCTTTCTGTCTTTCTTACTCTCTCTCTCTTTCCATTCCTCCCTATCACCCTCTTCCTCCCAATCCCCATTCTCTCTTCCTCTTTTTTCTCTCTCTCTCTCTCTCTCTCTCTCTCTCGCTCTCTCGCTCTCTCGCTCTCTCTCTCTGTCTCTATCTCTCTGTTTCTGTCTGTGCATGTGTCTATCTCCCTCTGTCTCTTTCTCTCTCTCTCTCTGTCTGTCCTGTCTGTCGCTCTGTGCGTATCTCCATATCCCTCCCTCCCTCCCTATATATGTCTGTCTGTCTCTCTCCCTCTGTCTGTCTGTCTCTCTCTCTGTGTCTGTCTCTCTCTTTCCCTGTCTATCTTTCTCTCCCCATTCCTCCCTTCCCTCCCAATCTCTCTCTCTCTCTCTCTCTCTCTCTCTCTCTCTCTCTCTCTC
>JAVCKZ010056368.1:0-16443 GCA_034780755.1 Lepetodrilus elevatus | reverse complement strand
AGACTACTTGATTAGCATACTATAGGTATATGTATTAAACATATGCATACTGTGCATGGAGAAAACCTCAATATACCATGTGTCAAATTTGGTGCTTGTTTAAAAAAATGTAGGCATAACAAAGTGCGATTTTCTGGTATCAATAGAAATACAACCCAGTGTTAGACCACCTATCTAGTGTGGCTTGGGTGTGTGCTCCCAAACATTTCGAAATGTAGGCATAACAAAGTGCAATAATTCCATTGTAATCTATAGAGATAAAACCCACCCTGTTATCTAGTATGGTCTAGTTCGGTGGTTTGCCCCCCGAAAAATCGAAATGGTGTTATGATAAAATGCGATATATCCTTGCATCGGCAAAGTTATTGACATATTTTATAACCCAAGTTTTATGATCGGAAATATTTGAAATATAGGCGTAAGGAAAAGCGATCTACTGCATGGCACCTATAGAAAGATGAGATACCTACGCTACCTACTATAGGGTCTATAAGGGGGTTTCCAGAAATTTTGAACTAGGCCTACATGCATATAGATGAGATTTTCAAGAAATGTTCCTGGAACTTGTTTTCCTGTCAAATCGTACGTTGATTATAGATATGAATGCAAGTATCTTGAAAGTGGTTTCAAATAACAAATAAAACATATATAAAATGATGATTAATATTGGTAATACCCGCCTCCGACGGCCTTGTTATAGTAGGGTTTTAGTCATCACATCTTCAATCAGAGACTTTAGAACAGTAGATATTTTGTTTTGTTCGATACTTGTAAATGCCACGAGTGGGATTATTTTCGCTAGCTATCGCGACCAAACGCCTTCTCTGCTAGCTAGCTTCATACGCTTCACATAAGACACATCGAGATTGGCCATGCATGGTTTACGATTGCGTTTTACAAATAGGTAAAAATGGCTGCGTTTAGGAAGTAGTACATTCCGTCATTCATATTATAATTCAAATGTCGGGAGAATCTTGTATGATATTGATAATATATTGTAAATATAGAACGTGCAATCGCGGAAAGTAGGTGCAAATTTTACCTATATAGATTTATTATTTTTACTTAGACAATCGGTCTTTGGCAAAGTGCATTAGCTTAGACCGAGTGAATTCAGCTAAGACATTGGCCATCGGGCCACTGCTAATGTCGCACACTGTATTAAATAGCATAAGATGTTTTATACATATTAAATAGCATATCCCCTAGCTAACATCATATGAACACAAATCTGAAATCAGAAATGAAATATTCCACTAGGTGGCACCACTAGTTAATGCTTTCTTTACTAGGCTATTTATAAATACAATATAGCAGATCCTCTATCATTGTATTAACACAAATCTGAAATCAAAATTAAAATATTCCCTCTAAATCCAAAGTTAAGTGGTGATATATGCTGTTTTAGCCATCATGACCACTAGGTGGCGCCACTAGTAATACTTTGCCGTTACTAAGTTGTTTCTAAATATTAATTAGCCTCTTATGTAACATCTTATGAACACAAATCTGAAATCAGAATTAAAATATGTCACCTACATCCAAAGTTATGTGATGATAAATGGTGTTTAACCATTAAAACCACTCGGTGGCGCCACTACCCACCATGTGGGGCTGCTGAGGTGGTTCTATAGCCTATAATGCTTGTAATGACCATATCTATCTATGTGCCAAATTTGGTGCTTGTTTCCAAAAGTGCACAAACATGGCTTTTTTTGGAGCTAAGCGACTGGACTATTGAAGACGTCTTTATTTTTAGGATCTTTTAGAGCCTAAATATAGGTAGTTTTTCGAGCTTGTCTCAAATCATGACAAATACAATTAAATGTATTTCTCAGAGTGAGCTAGCACAAGCAGACAATAATATACACCGCTCTCCAGCTCCATGCTGTGAGACAAATGCGTCCCAAAGAGGGACCAGTCTGGCGAACTATCCTGGAACTTAGCACAATTATATTGCTTAAAGATAAGTAAAATGTAAAAATTATCTTAATCTTCTTATTGAAATATCATTCAACTAATTACAATGCCGTTATAATGATTCTATTAAAATAGTTTTTGCACGTTATTTATTCACGTTTTTGCACATGATCTAAGAGTGCAATGTCCATGAGTCAGTTTAAAACTGACGAAAGCTAGTGTTACCTACATACATCCTCAGACGTCAGTGAGATTAGTTCTTTGGGAATCTCAATTTCCTGCAACTAGAATTCCAATGTGTGTGCATCGCCAATTTCAGTATCTGCAGCAGGAAGATGTGACTCCGAATTGGCCTGGATATTTATTAGGAACTAGCGGGTTAAAACTTTCTAAATCTAGAAAATCAGTCCACCAAGTGAAGATCAATGAGTGTCGTGTTTAACTCGTCCCGTTTTGGACGACCATAAAATTGAAATCTCCGATAAACAGGTTTCTCCTCTGTGTGGGAGTAAGCAGCTTTTCAGATCAAATATAATATATAAATACCATTATTACGGTTATCAGATGTACTGAACACCATAATTATTGCAAATGCATGTACTTGTTAGATGTATATTACCGGTATAGTACAAATGGTTAACCTACATCGTAATCTGTCAATATTACAGTTGTAGATGTGTCTAACATCGCTAGCGCTATTACGATACATGCAATTGCAATTCATCTTGAGTCAGAAGATAAATAATGGTAAGGTTTTCCAACAGGATTTGTATACGTAACTTACATCGTATACCAGTATGGACAAACGTGTACAGTTGGGATGTTGGTATATACTAATAATTGGATGCTGTCTCAACAGCATCCTCGAAACACATGTCAGTATGCCTATACGTAAAGGTAAGTGCCGTCGTCTACCAATAGTCTACCAGCCTTGTAGAATTGGGATTTGAAGAACAAAAGCTGATCTAAACCTAGTTTTCCACAATGGTACGTTGACATGGAATCTAGTATACTAGTAAACACTATAGATTTAACATGTTCAGGGTTAGCTGGAACTGTTGTGTTGTGTTGTGAACATCCCTCGTATTGATTATCATGCATGAGTAACATATTTAATGGTAAAAATGGCCACTAATAGGCGATGCTACAAATTTAGATTTAAATCCATGCGTCTTTCCTTTGAGCTATATGTGTATGATAGCGTTGTATGATCATCATAGTTTGTACCATTAGTGATATAAGAGATTATTATTTCTGATGAAAACTAATTTGCTTAAGGTCATCGGACTCAATTTAAAGTTTGGTCATATGAACACTGTTTGGTCTGTTACCTGAAATTGTATTACGTAACTCAAGTACTAGTGTAATTATCCCTCCTTACAAAGTCTAAATTACATTTGAAGCCGTGGAATGTTGGCAGTCTGCTTCAAACACGCTACAAAGTAGTAATAATATCGAATTAGATCGTCTTAGAATGCGGACAAAACGGTATATAGGAGATGTATTTAGATGGATTCAATTATAAAATAATGTCGAATGCGATTGTTGTTGTGCATGTAACCATATACATGTATTTTAGGATAGCAGTTGCAATAATTAACACCATTAGTTGTGGGGAAATATGTCGCATGTTACAATGAATGGAGAAACAATTCATATGTTGAACAGCCATGCCAAACGACATTATACGGATTAAATAATATTTATAAGACTATTAATGTTTATTAATGGATATGTTTTATTGTGTTATACAACATTTTACATACCTTAACAAGCTTTAATTGAACATAGGACTAAATTAGCCTACTACTTTTTAGAATTAAAAACGAAACATATTATAGGCATAATATAACAGTTGATTGACCTGTATAATGGACAAACGAATTTCGATCTCAGACTAAGTACGCTTGATTTATCCACCCAATAGTTGTTATTTGCTGATGTACTTAGTCGCCAGTACTCAATAGTTATCAAAATATGAATGTTTTATATGAATATAGGGAACGTTCCGCTATTTATCTTGTCTGATGCATCAACTGAAATATGAAGGAATTGGTAGAAAACGTTGCAGTTGCGTATTATATTTTTAAGTCGTACCACTGAGTTATGTCCCCTTGCATTGACATAATGAAGCAAATAGCAATATGACCATATTCAGGTTGTCTATCAGCAGTTCAGTAGACTACAGGGTGTTACAGTGGATATTTGTCTACCAAACAGCAGTGGAAAGGTTTTTGGAAGTACAAACATGATTTTATGTATGTCAAGTTAAAGTATTTTGCAGTTGTGGGTAAGAAGTAGTCCAAAATAACCATAAATATCTGTGATATTATGCCTTTAAGAATGAGAAGTGGTAAATTTGAACATAAAAATAATAATAAATAATAAATAACCATGTCCCATTGTTACCCACTGAAAGGACACCCATTTGAAGTATACTACAATAAATATTACACCTATTAAAATAAGATAGAAAAACTGACACTGTATGAAAGTGTATTGCAAACAAGTACACAATCATGTATTCACGGATTCTCAGTCACGATACATACAAGACATATAACCAGATAACACAAATATTAATTGGGTAGGTCGCAAAATATACGTTTGAGAAACAGGTTTTCAGTGGTGCATTCCAATGGATCCAGATAAAGAACAAAACTAACATTGGACAAAACTCCCATGGACATACCTTCCCCCCCCCCCCCTTCTCCCTCCCCCCAAAATAACCCCCTTAGGTGAAAAACCCAGAGAATAATACAGTCATTTTACTCAAATATATATTTATATGTATAAACAATGATGATAAAATTGTTACCACATGATCTTACAGTGGTCGAAATAATGAAAATAATGAGGGGGTCATTCTCCATAGGCTCAATGTTAAAGGTGGTCAAATCTGTAATTTTCAGGGGGTCATACAGATACCTTCAACATTGCAGATTTTCAAATAACCCCCGGACCACCTGTTAATTCGAACACTGCCGTACTAGACCTCACATATAACATACTAATTGGGACCGGCTATTTTTTATGTGTTGTCGCAAATTAGTGACAGATTTCCACAGTGATGTTAACCTTCATATTCACTCACTCTGTATTTATGTATTTTTTTTAGGAGTAACCTTGACAACACACCATGTCCACAACATCACAGAAACACCGGTCGTTCGTCAGTGAACCAATGGGGGAGAAGGAAGTGAAGGAACTCGCCGGAATAGGAGATGTCTTGGGTCAGAGGCTAGCGGACAAAGGCTTCGACAAGGTGGGCTGGTGCATTGCATACATATGTTATGATGATCATTTATTTGTCCAGGGTCCATTGGCAGCTGGACATGGCTAGGGGCCTTCACTCGCCAGATCCTGGGCTTGTTTTCCAATGAAATCACATTTGTCTGTTCACACTTTGTTAAATACATGTGAAAGATTCCCTCAGCGACATCATCATAAATGGGTGAAAGATTCCTGCAGCTACGTAAACTCTAGACGATATTCGCTCACTCGCCCTCAGTGACGTTATGGACTAATCAATTACACCTGTTTATCGTGGCGGATTGTTGAAAGATTCTCGCACGCGAATCGTTGACTTACACCTATTTTTCTTTGTGTAGGCCTACGTTGTGCTGGGCCAATTTCTGGTGCTGAGAAAGGACGAGGAAATGTTCATGGATTGGCTGAAAGATACGTGCAGCGCCAACGCCAAACAGCAGAGAGATTGTTTTACGTGTCTCCAAGACTGGTGTGATTCCTTCTTGTGAATGTGCTTCTTCAGCCCACTTGTGTAAATCTGTAATATTTTATTGCTTATCCACATCTATGTTGGTGTTGTACTGAGCCATGTGTCCATGTTACGTACAGGGATAGATCTTAACACTAGCCCGCTAGCCCCAACCCTTTTATCATGATGTTAAAGGTATCCTAATGACTAGTAGAAATTTAAGTTCTTGTAATAAATTTATTTGAATCATTATTCGGGCTAGTTTGAAAGGTATAGTTCTATCCCTGTATTGCCTCCCCTATGCTGGGTGTTGGTTCTTCTGTAGCTTGGAATCTGTTGTGATTTGCCAGAGATTCAGCTATACGGGAAGGTTTTATGTATATTGGAATGGCTAAAGTCCGAAGCAAACAATAGCCTACCATAGTTTTTCCAGACATTACCAGAATCTGTCATGTTAACATGTTAATCATGTGTACAAATTCATTAATTCAATTAAGAGATTTATTACATTTCAATGAATTTTGTGAATCTACAGATATATGATCGAATCAGAATATAGATCGACGCAAATAGGTGAAAGATTCCTGCAGTGACGTTAAACTCCATATTCACTCACTCACTCAGAATATAGAGAATGGCAATCACATGATGTTCCCATTGTCTGTCACAGACTTTCACAGACATGTTTAGTTTGGTGCCGTTACTCAACAATCGGTAACAAACATTTGACGCAGGTGACTAGAATTTGTCAGTTAGAAAATGCTTGTACCCAACCAGGTGCAAAATTACAACTTTGTAGATCGCCGAATATAGCTTCTGTATATTTAACCTATTGTTATTGGCGTACCATAGTCCCAATGTCTCAGTTATTGTCTTTGTGTTTTTCACAGTTCTTGCATATTTAATTATCATTGTACTAGTTTTCTGATCTTTACAATAGTGCAATAGTGTTCTCAAGCATCACGTGTCACTAAATATTAACGGTTTTCACTGAAATATATTGTGGCGATGTGACAGGGTAGGACAAGTTTCGCTGATATAACATTTTCAAGTCTGCTAATCTAACCTCTTGCCATAAAATAATAAAAATATCCCACAAACATTTTACGGTATAACTTGATATTCCTTTAGCTTTCCCTGCTGGCCACAAGAGCATGTTTATATTTGTATGGTGTTGACATACAATTAAAAGTCTCATATGATTGGAAAAGAAGGTTAGAGGAATCTCAAGCTATTTATTGTATAGCTGTTTTGTGTGTATTGAGTGGAACTATTATGTAGTACTGCAAATGATTTAAACTTGCTTAACACATACATGATCATTTTCTTGTTCAGTATTTTTTTAAAGTCAAATTAAGCCGATTGATAGATGGTGAACTATATTGTTATAGTGTGACAAAGATTTTGGCATGAGTACCTACTAACCCTCTCCCAGCTGAATTAGGCAACATACACTGCTATTTGGGGCATGGACCTTCAGCATGGAGAGGGTTAAAACATTTCCATTCCAATCTTTCGCTACAGAGATAGGTATATCACACTGATCATGTAAATCATTTGAAAGAGAATTGGACCAAGTAAAAGGTGTTTTGGGTAACCAAAGGTGCATACATTATACAGTTAATTATATTTTGGGAAACACTGTTCAACAATTGCCATTTGAGTTAGCTTTTTTTCTTCTCCAAACTAGTCCTAGTCAATCGTAATGGCATACTACCACGGTTTATTGATATATTTCATAGGTAAACATTTTACATGAAAGTATCTACACAGGTTACGTATATATTGTGCATCAAGTTAATTTCTGCATATTCCACTGGCTTTCAATATCTTCATATTTTCTTGATTGTTTTATCTCCAGCTGTCCAAAAAAGTAGTCACATTTGTTTAGAAGTGACATAAACAGTGTCCTTTACAAATGGCTTTTCTTTTTATCTTCCATTTTGGCCTTGGTAACCCAAAATTACTTCAAATATGACAAGATGAGGGTACTAGTACATGTACTTCATTAACAAATAATTTAGTTATTTTGAGATAACCCTTATGAATCTCAAGTGACCACTTGTCATGTTCCTTCAAATGTGATAGGATACTTCATTCTTCAAATGTGCATGTACGTATTTTTAACATTAAATTGAACTGCATTGTCAATGTTTACAGCAGTTATAGGGTTATGATAATGTAATTAAATTCTTATAAAAACAAGTTTCTTTGTTTTTGTTGAAACAATATACTAGTATTCGTTCACAGCTATCAAAGACAAAGCAATCACCCACAATAATCTACAACTAGCTGATTTTTCATTGAACATCAGAATGAAGGAATTGGCTGTAAAACGTTTGTGAAGAAAAATCAAGTAGGCAACTTATAAAGCAGAAAATGGGTACCCAGTAGGATTACATGGTCAGCTGAATAGTAACCTTGTAGTGTTTCCAATGGCAGCCTGGTGTGCATACCCTCCAGGGAGTTGAGAAGGGACACTTGAGTGAACACTGAGTGATCCATTGACCAGGGATAATAATAATTGTGCTTTGAGCATGCCTTTAGACTTTTAGTCGTCGCCTATGGGTGAGATATTCCCGCTGATGTTAAACATTAATTCAATCAAAATTAGACTTTTAGGGGGTGGATTTGGCAATTATAAATAGCCATTATTGACAGATAATGCTACTTTACTCCAGAAAACGGCCGTCAATGCATAGCTAGTGTGCTTAGAAACTTCCATATGTAGGATATGAATATAGTGTATACATGATGATAATGTAGTGAGTGCACGTGTACTAAAAATAATACCAGGCTGGCAATTTTTATGTAGTATTTTACGAACGCTTTAATTAAATATTTAATACATTAGTACAGATTTAAGTGAAAACTAAATGTACGAGTACAAATAATCTATATTTATTTTGACTAGGGAACACAATAACTTTTAGTTGATTGTAATGTCGTACGTGTAATATATAACACGTGTTTCATGGGAACAAAAATACCTTTTTAAATAAATGTTGAATAGGAAGCATACATAAAATATGTCTTGCAGCGCAATGTCGGCGCCTTTTCTCATCTGATCGGAAATTGAAGCTCCTCAGATATGTTTGGACAGGAGCTAGTTCGTGACCCAGACAGATTTTCCAAATACACAAGCAACCATATACATTGTAGAATGAGTATGATTGCATTGACCCACAGAGCAAAACGCATCTTTCCAATATTTTATATATTCTATCATCTATGAAGCAAAGTGAAATAGCAGGCCTACCTACCCTCTTATAGATAGGTTTATATTCGTCGCCTGAAAACCAAATAATTGCCAAATAAAAATGAAATTATGAGTAAGTTCGGTAATAGTTAAATAAGGTAAAAGAAAGGCTTGAAGAGTTACTGCCATTCTCAATGATTCCTAAAACTGATACACAGCTATATACCAGATGCCACATGTTTTCAGTTGGAAATGTTACATAATGCTTGTACCGATATTGGTAGAGCATGTGCCAAGAGTATCCTCGAAACACTCTGTATTAATAATGGCCCCCCCTTCTGAGGGTGGGGCTAAGAGTAGACATACCAAATTTCCTATACGTAAGTAATAAACCGACTATCCAGTACTCCGTCGACCATTGCGTTGATTTTAATGACGCCGATTGAACATTTTTTCACCCAAGATGGACTGATAGAATAATGACTGGTCTCTAGGAAATGTTTTAGTAAACACATTCTCATAAAATGGTCCGAATCCTGTGTCAGGGAGATCCGCCCAAGAGCTTGACCACACACACACACACACACACACACACATACACACACACACACATACACACACACACATACACACACACATACACACACACACACACACACAAACACAAACACAAATACAAAATTAAAGTGTCATGACCACTTGACATGTCATCTTCAGAAACACTCCCATGGTCAACGGACCAAGCATTCTTTAACTATACAGAACATCGATTTCAAAGTTCCTGCATATACAGGGTATATGTCGTTATTCTTGCTTCTCCCCAAGGTTTGCAATAGAAACTACAACTTTAAATTTGTAAACCGAGACTAGTTGGAAGTTGGAACTTGGGGTAGCCTACGCTGAAACATTGCAGTCTAGCAGTCAAGGCTCTGTATGCAATTTCATAAAATGTGACATTGAGAATGTCATACTATACTTGTAAGACGATGATGCCGCTTTACTATGCGAAGCAAGACAAGACCGTCACGAGGTTTGTTTTACTTTGTTAATTGCTAGTAAATAATTTACTTCAAATATCTATTGTTCCAAAGTTGCATTGTGGCAACATAATTAGAAATAGTTGATGTATATATGGATACTGGATGGATACTGGATAGCAACACACGTACATATACGTACCGTTATATATATAATAGGCCTATTATTCGATATCATGTACAGTGTATGATATTCTTTTTGGGGCTATGTATTATACAATGCTTCTGTTATTATATATATCTGAGAGGAAAGAAGGTTTAGGCCTGCCTGCGACTAGTTGGAACGTTGTTAGGGTGCTAGTTAGAATTTATTTCTAGATTTTCAATTTGTTGGCATATTGTATAGCAATTTGTTTTTACTGTTAACATTTTATTGTATTTGTTGGCATATTGTAATGTGCATTTTGTTAAATATGCCTACTCATGTGTAATTCTGCGATGTAGTAGGCCTACATGATGTCTTTCAATCAAATCATGTACTAGTATATAGTCTAACCGTGTTCCATCTTATCCTGCAATTTGAGTTCCAACTTCCAACTATAACCAAACACTTGTACACCCTTGTTTAATTTCTACTATTAAAACTCATTTACATTTCACTAGTAATAATGCATAGTTTCAAATGAAATATCAAACAATAACTTAAATATGATAGTTTTAATATTTCCTAAATTGTGAGAAGAAAAAAAAACACAAAAAACTTCAAACTACACACACACATACATTGTGCTGACATCGAGTCTACATGAATGTACTTTTCAATACATTTTACTTTATTTTAATTTCATTTTTTTACTGTTCATACTTGTAATTATCAGTCAAACATTGTTGCATTTCTTGTGTATTCAATAGTTATAGGCCTACTTAATAGAGGTATTCAACTGGTAATGTTGTTATTTATGTGCGATACCAGCTGGATACATCCGCGTACATACATACGGTGGTCTTATATGATATGCATGAATGACTCGGAATGTATATATAGGGGTGTTAAAAATAGCAATGCACTTTCAAATACGACGCCAATATAATTATCAGCAATTGAATAGTCTTATAATATGAAAAATGCATGAAGCAAGTTTACTTCACGGGAATCACATTAAATTAAGATTTCCAGTGGCTTCTTTCATATAGCCTACATTAATTGTAGCTTATTTGTGTAGGTCTAAATTATCAACCAGTAGGAAGGACATGTTATAATATATATGCGCCCAGCCTACAACTGATTTATGTTTCATTCATTTAATCATTGAATGGCTCACATTGAACAACATTGTCTCTATCAGCAGTCTATTAATCAATATTGCGTTCATCGGGCCAACATTACAAATGGTTTGCCAAACAATTCATCCACACCAAAATGCACATTGCCTTTAAAAAGAAGAAGAAACTATATCGCACATGCATGCATGAACTAAATATTGATTGTTATCCTTTAAAATAGCCTATCTGGAACTAAATTATTAGGGTGCAATGATAGATTACGAACTTATCTAGGTCTATATATAGGGCCTAAATATAAATAGAACTTAAAATGTATTCAGTTGAATCATAGATAAATAATCCAAGAATATGTTGTATGCAAATTAAGACAATGCATATGTTTAACTCACTGGAAGCTATAGATGTTGATGGAATGGATAGTGGATACAATTAATATTTGGTAATAAAATATATTCATAACACAAAATTAATAATACTTGGAGAGCTTTAAAACCACTTTATTAGTTTGGTGTTCTTTATGTGTGCGTGTCTCGAGTATAATTAATTTATCTTTTGGTTATTTTGTGTGTGGATATAATAGCCAAACAAGCCACTGAATTGAACAATATATGATTGAAAATTCAGGGATATAAAATCACAGCTGGGTGATATATTCGAAGACTAAAGTGAGCTCAAATATGAAAGAAAAGACCCAAGTCGACAGCTGTACGAAAGCGTCATCACGTGACATAAACGTCACTTCCTCTGAACCTTCTAAGAATAAATTAGCGCACATGACCACGTTGTTCTAGTAAGTTTCGCTATGTAGGTTTGTTTATGAATTGTTTGAGGTTTACCAAAGGTAAGTGGAAGCTATTTTGACACCAATTGTTCGTCATTGTAGCGATAGTCGTTGCTGCTAATTGTTGTATCAGTATTTAGGTCATTAAAGGGACACATCATTTCGCGGGAAATAATACTGCGACTTCCGCAAGATGTTGGCGAGATGCCCGTTTGTTGTTTACATCTCTATTTGGGCAAGTCTATCACGCCATGTACAAGTAAACGCTGATGTATTAGGCCTATGGCCGTCTGGAGGAAGTCGCAAGCTTTCTTACTGAATAACATTCCGATTGTTCAACAGTGACAACATTCTGATATAAATTATAATGCATTAGGTCGTTCAATAATAAATTTCATAGTCATAGAACTCACACCTTTGCCTAAGTTTATAACATCCTAAAATATGGTATAAATTCATCAGTGACACCATATTAGTGACCATATTTTAATCATATACTTTATCAACACAGGGTTAGAACGTAAATTTAAAACGTAGTCGCCCGATTAATGATATTTATGATAGAACATGAAATTTCTACTAGTACTAGCCCGTAGGATACCATAACATTAGTCGCCTATTGGTGAAACATTGCTGCTGCGACTTAAAAGTAAATATTCAATCAATCAAAAGCATAACATTAGGAGAAATGGATCGTGAAATTCTAAATCTGCAACACTTGAGAAATTTTACTCATAGTTAACTTAACCTAGTACATTACGCATTATCTCATGAAAAAACACTGTTCCTAATGAAAATACAATCCTCGATAAATTTTGTGGCCAAAACTGTGACCCTTGGAATCTATTTTATAGGTTTCTTTTACATCTGATAACATGGTTTGCAGTCGCAGATATTTCCTGGGTTTTTGACATCTTACCTAGGCCACGTGATCTAACTTGCTTAATCGCTACGATCCTTTAACTCTCTCCCTGCTGAATAAAATTGGTTACGTTAACTTTCCTTCAGTTAACTCCCTTCAGAATAAAATTGGTTAAGTTAACTCGTTTCATTTTCTATAATAATACACAACATGAATGATAATACACTATCTTGACAATGTATGTGTGCTGTTGTACAAATGTTGCTGTAAATATATAATGATTACTAATTATTGTTCACGCTGTGACAGTAAACAGATGATCTCACCCAAGTGTCTTTTGATATGAAATATATCAACGAGTTGTAAAAGAAACACAAATCTGAGAGGGAAGAGACAAAACCTCAAGTCACTGATTATGTTTTCCACTGAGAATGTATCGACTAACTAGAGAATAACGCACAAAATACAAATGATTGTATGTCCTGAGTGAAATTAATGTTCACAGTTCCAAACTTTACGACAAACAGATTTAACCAAGGACATATTTTTGTCATCGCTCGTTTGGAGTGGGTTATTCTAATTGAATAACTTAATTTTAAAAACTGCAGAAAATTGTCTTGATATAGAGAGACGACCCCAGTCCACTGGTTAACATTTGCCCGAAAATGAGGTCAATATCAGGATGTCACATTCATTGTCTGCATACAACATCGCAATCGGTACAATCGTAGAATAACACGCTTATGACAAAATCAACTGTCAGTGATTCAGCTGCAATACATTTTGTTTCAGACAATTGTCCCGAATGACTAAAACTGAGTAAAATAGTTTCGGACATTTTGGTAATAATATATGTATTTTAAACATGACATTTTGGACATTTGAAAAATAAATCGGCAAATTGCTGATGGCCGATGGGCAGCAAAAACACTGACTGTTGATTATTGAAAAGTTCCTCCAGAGTAGAAATCCATCACATGTATTTAATATACTAAGTACTTATTCATTATAAATGCACTATTATTATTATTATTATTAGCAATCATTGCAGCAATAGAAACTAACTTTATAACATACATCGCCCGAATAGTGATAAAATAACAAATGTTATGAATTCCTACTTGCCCTTAGGATACCTAAAGCATTGGGAGAAATGGCGAGTGTTAATTGCGAACCCTGTTACAGTCATGTGTACTTTCTAGAAATACATCTAGACATTAAGATATTTAGATATATAATTATACAAACATATTATTTACTAAAATATACCTAGTCAGCAGAATAATGATCATGATACAACTTTTTTTTTACAAGAATGCATTTCTGCCCAATGTTTTGTTCACCAAGTAATCGTAGCGACTGAATTTAATACATGTACATCCTGTGACTTTGGTCGTAAAATGAAGACTACATGATTCTACAGCCTAAAAGCATGTACTAATTAGCATGTGTGAATTGTTTGCCTGTTGAGGTAGGACGTCTGGGTACCGAGCATCCCACCGCAGTCTTACATCAGCTACAGACATTCGACACTTGTTTTCAGTGCCTACCTTCAAAATACAGGATTCCGTTGCTTGGCAACTTGTCTAAGATTGTTTGTTGACATGGCAACGGGTTGATGAATGGCTCCACTCACACTGGATAACTTTCCTCAAGTTCAGGATTGTTGATGTTTAGTTATAGGTAGTTGGTATGGGCCCTTTAATCCACTTATAGATGGCAATGCACTTGCTTGTGGTTGGTCAAATTGGTACGTGGTGTATTTCGTGGTGTCTTTCGCTGATCAGTAGAACTATGTTAGTTGTAGCAGTGTAGTTGGTGTGATTATTACTCAGGGCAGTAATTCACTGTTCAGTAGACACGTCAGTGGATGCATGTGTTAATAAAAGTACTTGCCTAAAATAAAATAATATTTTTTTATTAATTATTTTAAAGAAATACTATGAGGACTGGCTTAGTCAAGCAGGTTAGTGTTATTTTCATACAGGTCCTGAGATTACGAAACCTTTGTTATAGTTTGGCATGAAATGCATTGACACCCCTATTTCGTAGATGGTCTCCAGGGCTCTGGACTAACATATGCCCAACGTACAGGGGCAAGTTAAATTTCACTGCGGGCAAACTAGTTGTTAACACTTTGCACCTTTGGTGCCGTTGCTACTTGCCCTGAATCCTCTGCGGGCAAGTAACTCAGAATGTTAGTTTAGAGTCCTGTCACGGTAAATACTTCATGGAATGAAAAACAAAAAGACTCCATTTTCTTATTTCATTTGAGCTAACCAAAATTTAAAAAAATAAAATATTGCACCAGTAAATCTGTTTATATAACGATCACCAAATATTTTGAGTAAGTATTATTTTATGCAGAGGGGCGATGTTCGAAAGAAGGAACTGTCAAGTAGGTTGAATTTGCACGAGCGGGTATGTGAAGACGTGCACATCATGCCTTTTTAACCTGTTCATTCTTTCGAACGTCGTCCCTCTGCATAAAATTATAAATATATTTTTTTTAAATGTTTGTAATTATTTGTAATATTTTATATATTTTGTATACTTATTTTATATCATTTGATTATGTTACAAGTTTGACCCTCTTTATGCTGAAAACAACTAGAGATGCCCAGCAGGGAGGGTTAACGAAAAATAGATATTGAAATGGTTTTAAGTCTGTTAAAAGTAAATTGCAAGTTGTGCGTAACTTCAAGGGCGTTGGAGCCAGACACATGCACAACTATGACATGTTTCAACACAGTCTTTCGCTTTTGTAATGCATTTTTTTAAAAACAGTTTACACTTGTCCCCACATACATTAAGTTCTTGAAACTTGTGTCATGGGACAACTTTTCTATTCAGGTAACAGGTTCTGAGCTTTCGGAGGAAAATCAATGGTCAAATATGTATACAGCCTTTCGCTAGCGTGTTTATGTGCCCAGTCGTCATGGAAACTGAAATGTATGCACCAGAGTTCGATTAAACATGTGGCCCAATTCAACAGGTGGTGCCTAGCCCTGTTATTATCAGAAACGCTATGTGGCACATTATCTAGATAGCTATGTACATTTCGGTCTGCATTGTGGACCCGACTCTGTTGTAAGTATGAAGGCAATATTGCAAGTTGCCTTTTTTTGTGTCTCTTGAAATAAATTTAAAGTTTGAAGGTTTACTAATTCAGCGATAGAAACTAACTTTAAAACTTACTAGCCTGAATAGTGATACAAATAACAAATGTTATAAATTTCTAATTTCAATGCTTTTAGCATTGGGAGAAATGACCCGGGCTAGTATTAATTTCGACCCCTGCTAATTTATATATATACATCAAATTCAATAGTAAATGTCCACCTATCTGATCTGTGATATTAGGCTAATTATTACAAGCAAATCATACTATTGTACAGCAATAAAAATAACTATAAAACTTACTAGACCGAATAGTGATACAAATAACAAATGTTACGAATTTCTATTTAAATTAACTTTAGCATTGGGAGAAATGACCAAGGCTAGTGGACTAGTGTTAATTTCGATCCCTGCTAAATGAAGGTAAACAAATATAATTGTAATTGGATAGTGATAGAAGATATTTTAATTTCAATTTGTTTTCCCAATTTCTTTCTACCGTAATTTTCAGGGGCGGAAAATTACCATTGCCCGACGCCCGTGTACAGTAATATTTGACAGTAGGGCAACAAACATATGGAA
>JAVCKZ010056357.1:0-16448 GCA_034780755.1 Lepetodrilus elevatus | reverse complement strand
CGACAACAACTTAAAATAACAGCATTGTATTATTCAGGTCAACCATCAATTGTATGTAATCTCGCGAAAATATGTTACGTTATATGCACACAAAATAATTAAGAGAATATAGCACCGAGCTATACAGAACCATTTCAACATGTATGTGTGTGTGTGTGTGTGTGTGTGTGTGTGTGTGTGTGTGTGTGTGTGTGTGTGTGTGTGTGTGTGTGTTTACATTGGCAAATATACTTGACGTTTGTGTAAATCGGTCCGAATGAGCCTGGGAAAAGGTCCGAATGAGCCTGGGAAAAGGTCCGAATCAGCCTGGAAAAAGGTCCGAATGAGCCTAGAAATCGGTTTGGGAAATTTGTCAGAAATAGGTCCGAATCAGCCTGGAAATAGGTCCGAATCAGCCTGGAAAAAGGTCCGAATGAGCCTGGAAAAAGGTCCGAATCAGCCTGGGCAAGAGGTCCGAATCAGCCTGGAAAAAAGGTCCGAATGAGCTTTCGACTGAAATTTACTGAGGTCCGAATCAGCTTTCGACTGAGGTCCGAATCAGCCTGGAAAAAGTTTTTTGAGGTCCGAATCAGCCAGGTCCGAATCAGCCAAGGTCCGAATAAGCCGACAACCCTACAGAGCCACAACAAAATGCCATCATTTGTGAATGCTGTCAATAAAATGGCAATCATAACATAATGAAAGTAGACCATTGACATATGACTTCTCAAGGCCAGTATAGCTGTAGTTACAGGTATGTGTGGTGTGGTGTAGGTGTCACATTTCACTGTACAGTTTGTTGTGGTGCTAGGTACCAGGGACTTGTAGTGCTGTACGTAGTGCTGTATACCGGTAGGTGTCATGTGAATTGTACTACCTGCATATACATAGTCTTCTCATTGTCAAGCTTCATCAAAATAATAATGATGAGGTATGGATCCTAATGATAGCAAAGAGGAACTGCTTTGTTCTCATTGTTCTCCTTAAATGATATACTACTGGTTGTACAGTATCAATGGTATCAAAGGAAATAAAATACATGTATTTCCTCTGAGGTACTATTCATCATTCAACTGATAATTAAAGTAATGCTATCTGTGATATCCAATGGACACATATGCTCGCAATGGCATAGTTGGCAATATTTCTTGCAGCAAATAGTATTCATCATTTAGAGTAGATTTTCAACCAGCGACAGAAACAACTATATATTTTAGTTGTGTGAAAACACAGAATGATGTGTTTCTCTTTTTTAACAGTATACACTTCTGATATGTGAAGATGCCTATTATACAGATGTATATATGTAAGCTTACCTTTTGTCAAGACATGCTATCCAGGCTGCAGCCATTGTGTTCCTGAGGCAGTGCCGCTTTCCCTGTAGTAAGGGCTTGTAGTAATGAAGTGGCAGACCCAGATCCCTGGCTGAACCAAGGAACTCAGAAAGATCAGTTTGATAGTATCCACCACCAAGATGCTCACAGGCATCTATGGAACTCCCAGCTCACAAGTCAGCTCCAAGATAAGTCTTGAAAGCACCATTCCAAAGTGCTATCTCACTGAAGACGTACACATCTCAATGCTAGCAGTCAGTGCTAATGCATAGTCAACATTCATTTCATTCCTCTAAGGTCCAAGGGATTTGAGTTAGGAAAAACGTTCATTTGGGAATTTCAATTGGTCACCAAGTTCTTGCTGGTTGTACAATGCAGCACCAATGTTCTGTAACCTGGAAAGACAAGAATGCATAGAATTTAATCCAGAGACATGTTAAAGTAACATAGTTATACATGAAATACGTCTGAGTGATAGATCTGAGATATCAATTTGTCATTAGGCCCCTACCTTGAGACCAGTTAGTAGAGAAAGTGTACATTGCATTTATCTTGATAATCTATGCAGTTAATATTAGAAAACATTGATAGAAACAATGTATTAATAATATATCCAACTAAAGTGCAGTTCACAGCTTGTAGGCTTACTACAAAGTGATAATACTCAGCTATTAGCTAACAGTAACAGTTTGGTGGCATGATGCTTCATAACAGGAAAGGCAGAATATCCTGATCGTCCCTGTGAGCAATGCCAATGGACACATCCTTGGACTAGGTCACAGTATAATAGCTGTTGGTCAATTATGAAGACTGATTATATACATGCATCAGGTGTTTAATCAATGCATTAGACCTCAAATCACGTAGAAATCACGTATAATTATATGCCTAGCTGCATCTCTTCCGTTCCTTCAATATTAGGATGTACACGCACTATATCCCGTTGCCCGTACCAGGAACCAGAGTGTCCACGCCCAGCAGTAGCGTCCACGTGTGATAATTATACACGGCCGTCTGAAACAACGTGCAGGTTTACATTGATGCCCTGTACCCGTGATTGGAGTTCCGTCGTCATGCAGTGTCTCATCCTCTACGAGAGTGCGATAACTAATCCATCACCATGGTAACCGAAGCATGTCCTGCCATAATGAATTTGTGAAAAATTCCCGATAACGATACTCCTTGGTCTGTGTTGCATCGTCCTCAGAAATAGTGTCTGTCATCTGGTCCACCTGACTCACCAAATGCCTACTCCGATATCGCAACGTACATTTCGATAATGCCCATCAAAGTGTCCACGTGTAGCCTAGTAGGCATTTCAACCTTGCGTCGCTCCCATGTATCTAATCCTGTTTTAAATGTGGTCGTCTTCCGGTTTATAAAACTCATCACGTTTCCAAGTCAGTTCCAATGATATTATGCCATCCAGCCACGGTCGTTTAATCCAACGGCGATGTTCCAGTACAGTCTCTCTGAGCCTGTCCCTTGGTGTATATCCGCGACCTACTGCACGCCAAGACAGGCTCTATATCTTGTCTTATTCTTGACTAGTTGCGATGTGATTATGTCGCTCCATAGAACATACAATCAATGTTTATCTCAAGAATGTCCCCCAAAACCTTCTAAGTGACTGAGCGAATTAGCGGGACATATTTCCGGTTTGGTAGGAAGAAGCCAGACATCCACGCGCAGAAATGAGCAGACGACATCACTACTGTACTTTAAAGCAGACGATATTACCGATTACAACCGTCCCGGATTTATCACGTTTATATAAGAAGCAGAAGACACTATGATTAAACTGTTGCGTTGCCGATCAACATCTACGTTATTCCACGGTTAAGAGCCGCAATCTGTCACAGGTTTTAATCCAAGATATTACAGCGTCTTGTCGATCTAGACAATCTTAATACCCAGCTCACTAGAGGCGGTAAACAAATCAAAAGGGTTACTTTATGAGAGAGAAAAAATGTCTAAATGATTGATCTGACATATATCAATTCGTCAGCACCTGTTAGTAGAGAACGCTTGGATCGATGCACGGATTCTATTACGGTGGAATATTACAGTTAAAGAGGCCCCAACAATAATAAAAATAGTATTATAGTCATCACTGAATGGCCTATATTGGCAATACATCGCAGTGAGTCATATGGTAGTAATAAAAATGAACTTTCCTGTAGAGGATGGTTTTTAAAGGTTATGACAATTAAGGTGGTGTCAGCAATGATAAACACATTATATTAAATTGTAATTTCATATTGTAAATAATATTTACTGTGCTAGTATGTCACATAGTCTCATAAGGTATCATTTGAAAACATGAATTCAGTTAAACTCATTAATTCAGTAAATTCTAAGTTGCTACCATCTGTTGTTCTAAATAGATTTATATGGTAAAACTACGTATTATACCTGATCAATATCCTGTTGTTCTGCATCTATGTATAATTCTGAGTTTACAGTATATAAATAAAAAATAATGTTGACAAAATAATACTAAAAGTAATATTTTGTATATGCATTTTTAAAACAATTTCAATCTGATATATCTAAACATTTATTATAATATTAGTGTTTGGCTTTCATAAAGACTATTTCGCTGAATTTTGAAGATTCAAGAAATTGAAAAGTTTTTACCAAAATACCAGTAAATTGTCTATACGTCAGTTGATTTAAGGAAAAAAGGGGGTGGCGTAACATACAGTAATAGAGTGACGGCATACACACGTTTTTTCAAGACCAAAACATTTCCCACCTTCGCATAATTAGAGAAGAATGGGGTAATTCGACAGATACATCTTACTTCCAGCTACACTGTTTTCTGGAAGTCGAACAATTTATAGGGGGGGGAATACGAGTTCGGTGACGAAGCATCGTGTATGAACAGCCAGTGAGTCTCGACCACGTTGATGGATATCTCCGAGACGACAAACTACTGAAATACAATACCATACCTGAATGTCCCCTGAAGTCAGAAACAACATAGCATGTAATCAATTTTATATAAGCAGTATGGTTAATGACATCGATTTTTTATCTTCCGTGGAAGTCGACTTACTACCAAGCAGTTGTTCTTATCTGTGTGTTATGTAGGTTGCCTATGACAGCTTGACGTGGTGTGTAGCATTGGATAGAACAACCTTCTGAATAGCAGCTGTAGAAACTGTAGATTGTCGGTAATTGGAATTAAGCAGAGTTGACTGGAGGCGGTACTGCACATTAGCATAGGTTATGGTTACTTTTGTCCTTGTCAGAAAACTGACCAGCGTTCACGGGCAGCTCAAGACGACACTCTGAACACCACCGTACGTGACAGCGTCGACGTCCGAGTCACAACTCGTGTTGTTCACACGTAGATTGATGTCAAAATACCGGCATGTTTGTGAGGCACATCATGAATTGACACAGTGAATTTCAAACGATGCGAGTTGCCGTGTCGTGGGTATGCTCTAAAGCCAGCAGATCATGCTGTCGGATTCCCTGGTGAACCTGCTCCATGTTTTCACGATATGTAGGCCAACTATCATTACGCATTTCGCATCCTCTGTCGTATGTGTGCCTCGACGGAGACGAATGTCCGCTGTGTGACATACGACATATGCAGCGCAATTAGATGTTGACGTGGACATCTCACAGACAAATACGATGGATGAAGGCATGCTAGGTACACGGAGTGGTCCAATAGATGCAGAACATCAGCTAGTTCACAGTCTGTACGATTACCTCAGCAGTCATCCATCGGGTCATCCAATGTTCCATTTCCTTCTTAATAAATCCACAGCTATTGAGGATTGCGTTTCGCCATATTCCGACATTAAGAAACAAGTCTTACAGATAGCTCTATTGGAAAGGTCATTTCTCTCGTTAACGACAAGTACCGATATTCACATGGTTATATTATATCAGCCTGCTATTTCAAAACACCTGGGCTCACTTTCAGAAAGCTAATGTGTAGTTATACTTGTTGAGGTCCATGTAGTTCTATAATAAATATGTGTATAAGTGCAACACCTTTGTGAATGATACTGATCCATAAAATGTCCACCTGACATGTACACATAAATTCGGATTAAAAAATTACCACGAGTGACGCAAAGTATCATGTAATATTTGTATGATTTAGCCAACCAACGTAAGCACAGATGAACATAAACATCAGGTCATATGTTCGCCAGCTATTCCTCCAGGAAATCCACGCCACCTGTTGGTTGGATGACTTTTTGTACGGTAGCATATGTTGACATCCGGTAACCTGACATCCAGTCGGTCCCTCGCGTTATGTTATGTCGCTGGATGCTGTTTGCACCATGCAGTGTATGTATACACGTTGTACAATGTGTGTTGCAAATGTTTATAGCGTCAATCCCGGTCAGATGTCCCTGTCGACTCCTGACCGTTAACAACTAACACAAATATTGTCGTGGAAATATTACCCTTGGTTCGGTCTTGCACTGATCACACACTGCGAAATCTTTAATACGGTGTCTACAATGGCATTCAACCTGGCAGCAGCTGAACAGGAACTGTTAACACGTGGTACAACTTGCATCATATGGGGATCCGTATCCGAGTGTAACAGTCATAATCAGTGTTAAAGGATAAAACACTTACTGCAGATAATATGATAATCGCCGTGTCTGTTTGTGACTAGTTCACCTTTTGTTGTATATTGACTGGGACTCGTTAACTGGCACGTGTTAATTAAGACATTCTGATTGATTAGCGCAACACAACGAAGAGCTGTAATTGCTTTCGGAAAATGGCGGTCGTGACATGTAGAAGATCTATGCTATGAGACAACCACAGCTAATGACCAATACTCCACGTCTAATCAAGTTTATGCAGTCCCGTAGGTAATGCAAATCTCGTCTGAACAAACTGGTTCGGACCATTTGATAATGTAAATCCCACCTCAAGTTAGTTCTGTCCTTTTTATAAATCTCATCTAAACGGACTGATTTGGTCCCACTAGACGGCCCTTCTGAATCCTGATATACATGACGTCGATTAGCAGATTGTCAGTTCTGGTGATGGTAGATCTTTACGATCTGTGTTACTCTGGCATACCCATATACAAGTCTCTTATGGTCAGCAACAAAGGCTAGACGAAGGCTAATCTCTAGTTGTAGTTACTAGTATGTATCTAGAACATGCACCGTTTATTATTTTGCTATATAGTATGGGTACCCTCTATAATGGATATACAAGTAATAAACGGGGCCTCTTCTAGCTACATAACTGTAGCTAGCTACGAATCTCTATGGTGATAGTTGTCCAATAATGTCGAGTCCAACACCAATAAAACCATTACTTTTCTTGTTCTTAACTTGCATTACATGTATAATATGTGTACGTAGGCCTACATTACTACTATACTAGTATACAATAGTTCTAAAACAAACCAATTGCGTGACTTGTATCGAGCATCTCATTGAAAACCCAGGTGACACATGGCTTTTCCCTGAACTTTAGTTAACATTGAAAATAGATTATCTGCCGTTCACCTTTCATTTTATAACATGCTTGAGCTTCCATTAAATGTCAGCTCAGAAGAGCACCTTTCGATTATACCCTTTCGAACGGACACTCTGAAACCTTCACACGCACATATATACGTACGCACTTACACACGCACATACGTACACACACACACACATACGCGCACGCACACGCCTTGTATGTTCATGACATCTCTCTGAACTGTCAACTGCACTTCTATGTGTTTCCATAATCCTGAGATCATGTACGCTACGACGGCCGCAGACTACCTTCAAGTCTACAATGGCTCAATGTTATTAAACTGTGCATCTACCAGACTATACACTCTATTAATAATGCATGAACAAAGAAGAAGAAGAATTGCATGTACATATGTCCTCTGGTCTTGGCGTGTACTGTAATACGGGAAGGCTGTGCTCACACCGAAGCTTCCCTTCCCGTGTTAGTTGATCGAATAGCGATCAATATATAGCTTTCAAATATATAGTATTCCTCCCCACCGTTTGTCATTTGACCGCCGCGCTACAACCTTTGCGCTGTCTGTTGTAATTAATCTTCACGCAGAGGTAAAGTGCGTATATCACGACGTAAATGTTGAATACGCTAGCTGGTGCTGAATGGGAGAAGCAGACTGAATTTGAGGCTTTTCGATGCAAAAAGGCGGTGTTGAAAGTGGCATAGTGTTAATGCTTGTAAGCAGGGAGTATGGCTATTATCAGATGGTAGTTTTCAGGTGTACCTTCATGGAACCAGACTAGTGGAACCAACGTTCAGGAGAGCACAATCAGCGTATTGAACATGGCTTCACGGAATGATAACGACAATGCAAATCTAATCAATCATAGAGTGGTTTCACGGCGGAGTCCGGTAGTCAATGGATAGGATTCCACCGTGTAATATGACATTTATTGAATGTTCATTTTAGTAATTCGCGCCACATGACAGAGAAAAGAAAAGCATGATAATAAAACTGACAATATTAAAACAGAAAGAACCCATGAGTAAAATATAAATATGTATGGTCTGGTCATTTCTATCTCGTACCCAAAGTTTTTGTATGGGAAACAAGTTAAAACTTACGCCAGAAAGTTTAATGCTTATAAACGTTCCATAGTTCTATGTTAAGACTCGTATTACATCAGAAAGATAATATTATGTGGCCATTGATTCTGTACCGTTGGCTCCGATAGCTGATATCCAAGAATGCAGTATTAGTGGGTAATAATTTATTACTCACTTCTATAGATAATAAGTAATCAAATATTCGTTAAGCTTCAGTAATTGAGTTAGTTCATCGACCCACTGCTTACCATAGTTCTGTAAATAACTATTAATAACCACACACGTTACAGAAAGTTGTTGTTCCTTGGAACGCCCCCATACTTTTCGCATCATCTCGAATTGCAATTACATGGTATGCTTTCAACAACTAACCGCCTCAACCATAGATTGCATTATAATCCATGCCTAAACTGACATCTCTATTTCTATCTCGGTCGTCCTACTTCTATGACTAAGCTAATGACGAGCAAACGACTATGTATCCTGGTGTAATAGTGCTGTAGCTGTCACATTCATGCCGATAGGGAGGACACGCATCTAACCACCTCGGCCTTTGAAATCTATGCCTATTTTCTAGTTAGTGGAATCGTCTGACAGTACATCGCCTGTACTCTGTTCCCCGTCAATATCAAACGTCGTCTGCCATTACGCACCAGTGTAAGCTTCCGTGTAATTATGTCAGCCTGAAAGCGGATACGACCTTCAAATTTTCAGACTATCTGCACTTTCCATTTTCTGACGTTAATGAAGCGCCAGTGAACTTAAACAGGAATTTCAACAAGCATGAGTTACGGCTAACTACCGTGATGGTAATGCTGCAGAAGACTCTCTACTCGGAGTCTGGGCTAATAGTAAACCGGCGGATCAGTGAGAGCCCTCAGTCTCAATGTCGGCCTCGATTAAGCAAAGTTCACCTTCTCCAGGCGATGCTGCCACAGTTGCGGTAACATCGTCAAAATGGTCATTTGTGAAAGAAATGATCCCCGTAGGCTGTGTCCTCTAGTGGATGCCCTCCTTGTGAAGTTTGCCAACAAACCACTAAAACTATCTTCAATAGCGTAATGTAATCACTTCGTGAATCTCAAAGCAAATTTCCAATTTCCAGTTTTGACTCTTGATGCCAGACTTTACCAATTTAATCAAAACTGGCACTTGGGATGTGATTGCTATTGTATACCTGAATTGAGCCCAGCACCGGTGGAGAGGTGGCGGTATTGTTGTAATGGAACCTAGCACTAGTGGTGGCGGAGTATATATATGGCAGCCGCTGCCAAACCTCTGAAGTCATTGATATCGAGTGCAAGAACGCGACCACATCGGGAACGCTCGAAGCCACACGCATTATGCTTTAATATAGCTATCACTCTTCTGGCAGTGATGCTAACAGCGAGGCAGTGGCATGGTTATTGCCTACTCATACACGGAAAATTGTCCCACTAACTTTAGTAATCGAATGCAGTTTCTCTCTGTGACCGCGATGTTCTGAGTGTAGGCAGTTTAGTATCCGGGCGACCAGAAACAGGACATGCAACAGTAGGATGCATTAATGATAATGTAGTCTGGGTAGCGGCTGCTGAATACTGTCCTATGTATGCCTAGGTGTACAAATAACGATAACATTTCTAAATGGTATCATCTAATTAGTAATGGCCATGAATATATGGCATGATGTGAATATACATAGTTATTAATGGAAACAATCGAAACTGTATTGTGCATGACATCTACACTTCCTATAATGTTAAATATCTGCCGCAGGACATTTCCCATTTCTGCTGTAGGATATGTTCCAAGTATATTTCAACATACATCCTATTATTAGTAGATCTAGCATGTCTATTGTTTAGGCTAACTTTGCAGGCTATCTGTCTGTCCATCATGGCTATAAATATAACTGTACACGTTTTCGTGTCTAATGTTGGTTAACTGACTACATCCAGCGAGTAGCTACTGGTGTTTATTGTCGGTGACTGTTGGACACCTATAGTAACTACCTGTCCGTATAGCCAGTACACTGCCGTGCTCCTTTACTACCAGCTGCGTGGTGACAGGAGACATCCCTAGCTGGTGGAGCACGTACAGCGACCAGATGGCCATCCATAGGTATTGATCCGGCTGGAAATCTGGTCAGGATGACGGTCAGGATGACGGTCAGGATGACGGTCATCTCATCAGGGGGAAATGTGGACAAGTAACACGACTCTCATAATGCCGCACGAGTGGCCCAATCTTATCATCTCACATTATTTCGACTTGGACGTGACGTCTCCAATGTATCGACACCGGATCTTCTTGTATTTCTATGCATGTCCCAGTCTAAAGCCAGACGGATAGTTTAAATTTAGAATGGTCTATCCTTGAAGAAGTTCGCGAACTTCAGGAGGAGTTACCTCGTCAAGGTGTCGATACTTTGGGATGTTTATGAGAGAGAGAGAGATGCTTTAGCATAGTATATGGATGGTTTCGATCAACTTGACCTGGGTCCTTCTCCATATTAGGAAGAAATGTCTATGTCTTGGAGTTTTAAAAGTATGCATTTAATTCTATGTCAACTTTCACTGTTACTTCATTCTGGTTGATTCGGGTCCATTCGGGTCACTCGGCTAACCTACGAGTATATCCTGGTGCAAAGCGGAAGGAGCCCGATGTTGGCGATTTGCGTTCGGGTGGAATGGTAACAGTGTACTTCCGGTGCATGCATGAAACGAAAAGTGATGCACATATACACACGTTACCATTTCATTCCATTACACTGGATGGTTTGAGCTTGACGCTATATATTGTCCATTAAAATACTGAACCTCTACTTGAATTTCACCTGATGGAATGCGTTTCAGTACACATGTGTCATGTATATTTGTACATACGGTATCAATGTAGGCGAGTGCACTGTTATGTATATAAGGCTCACCTCCGTAAGACAACGGTAATTTGTAACCGTTACGTTCTGTTATCGAATTATGTCCACGAAGGTGTCTGTTTATTAAGTTTGCATACAGTTAATCGAACAAAAACTTTGAATAGGACGTCACACTTGAACATAAAGCAGCGATTTCTCAGAACATTATACCAATTATTCCTGTTTTAATCCACAACATTGTGACATCGTATGACAGATATAGCGTGCCGCCAGCTGTAATATCTCCCATTGTCAATAGAAAAGGCTAAGTTACGACCATCATATATTGACACCTACTAAGCCCGCATTACTCCCAGTGATGGATTGATCAACCACATGGCTGCACGGACACGAGAATTTGCGCAATGGAACCTTCACTAGCGCCTAATTCTTGGCTACGAATCGCGAAAAATCTGTGAAATAAATCTTTGTAATTATACGATAAAATCGGCTTTTTATATTCAACGTGATGTATCTGGAAAGCGACAATTTTATTAATTCAGTGTAGTTTTCTCCTGTTAGGCAATGTGATCAATGTTTGAAAAGCACGTCTCTGCTGCCCAGTTGACTGTCTTGGCATCATATAGATTAATTCCTACACCGAGATGTCCGTGGAGTCCTAATAAGACTGTAGAGAGGTCTCCGGCGGTCGTAACTGATTCCATCAAATTCAATAGAAGTAATTATGGCTTTACCTGTACACACTTGGTAAGCATATAGAATAGCGTGTTCTATGCACGTCTAGGAATTAAATAACCAGTAACTTGTGGTGATGTGCGGCGGATTGCCTTGCCTGAGTGGGTTGATTTTTACGTATAGGTTTTGCAAGGAAGACGTTACATTAACAGCCCTGAGCCTTCTTCCTGTACGAAACCATATCTCTAAGGTACCATTAACCATACCTGCGCCTGCGTGAACAGCAAAGGGTCTACTTTAGTGTGATTTGTACGCCAGTGGTTTTACTACATAATGAAAGCATGTAAGCTCCGATTTTGCACATGCTGCCCGGACTACCGGTATTATTCTCTCTTGATATGCAGACATGGGGGCCTATTCTCGAAACGTTCTTACGAACTTCTTAGTCCAGTTCTTTACGACCCTTATAGTATATGGCTACGAACTGTTCTTAGGCTCAGAAGTTAGTACGAACGTTTCGAGAATACAGACTACAGTCATCACACATGTATACACATAATGTGTCCTTCCTACGAATACAATATATGTTATGTATGCATGCTTAGATGCTAGCCTCAGACAATTATCAGTAATATCAATAAGACATATAGCATCATGGGCATCTGACAATGACGATCTTCTATTCTGCCAAAGTAAAGGATCGCCCAGAGAGCCGCATTCAAGTGATATTCATCACACGGAATCGAAATTAAGGCTTATGTATATCCTATGCGTGTCATGAAAAGTGTATATTGAATTAACCCCTTTCATAAGTACTCGAAATGATCGTAAAGGGGGCAGAGGTCTGTAATAGGAAAGTCCAGTACCCGTGTGTTAGCGCCTCCAACAGTGAGTCTAGCGAGAAGAAGAGTTAACAATATTTGGGGATTAGCACGACTATTTCATTGGTGTATTGACAGTCTGTCTGATAACTGGCCGAGTACCAGTGACTTCACCACATCGTTATTGAACTCGTCTATGTGGATAACTCGTTAAGCCAGTATAAGTCCGTGTGGCACGCATACCCTCTTGAAAACATTCGCATAGTGATATACACATTGTATAAAGTCAATATTAATTTCGGTTAATTTGGTATGGTCATTTGTCGTTCTTTTTCACATAAGAGAAGTGCAGAGTAATGCATTTAGGCTGAAAATAGTTTAACACTAAGCATGGTACTTGAAGAAATAATGCTCTTAACTAAATGTTAAATAAGTCACGAGTGTGTACTGTGTAATACATTATTCCATACTTTTACTACCATAGAACTGCATTGAGATATTAGCCGACAACACTACCGGTACATGCAGTAAGCACGGTTCTGAAAGGGCTGGAGAACCTTTAGCATTCCCTGAAAGGTTTCGTGTAGTCGGGGAGACATATTTTAATTAAATTATATTTAGCACGCACGGCTTGGTTGAGTAACACAGATGTTACACAAATGTCAGTCTAGTTGCATGAACCACTTTCATCGCTACAGTAGTTCTAGCTAACCATATTCTCAAGTATTGTAGCGATAAAAACGTTGTATGTAAAGGACTTACACTGTAGCGAGTTCCGAAATTTTGACTTGCAATCATATACTAGTAGCTACAACTAGTGTTCTGTGAAACATGTCCAGCTCATAATATATGGTCTTACACGGTGGAACATCAATGGTCCATACTTCAGCGGTAGAAGTACCTCGGAAACTGTTCCAGTGTAGTACAAATTCCTGGAAGTTTTTTCCTCATTCTGTAATTGGCAATAGAAGACTTTATAATGCACTATCTGCATTAATAACAAGGCCAACAAGAAAGTAGTGAAACACGCCACATAACGTGCGTCCTTTGCAACAGATCGTTTACGAAGAAGCGTCCTTCAGCGGGCATACTCGCACGCGAAGAGCTACTTAGAATACCTTCATAATATCGCTGGATTACTATAGCGGTACGTGCATGATAGAGTATTGTGCTTAAATGACATGGCTTGTCTGATGATCACACGACTATTCCCTCGGTCCATCATCATGTGAAAGGAGCTTAATTAACACAACCAAAAGCCAGTTTCCGGAATGAATGATTTATAGCGCTGACGACTATCCCAGTTAGAACTTTACCTCACGAGTCCAAATCTTTCAGCATGCATAGCTTAGCAAGCCAACAATAGCATTTCCGTTCACGCCAAATTTGTGAGGAAGCAGGTGAACGGTTTCAAAGGTGTGTCTCTTAATCTGATAGTCTCAGGCCTACGTTTCACGAAAGTGTCGTACCTGTAGTCAGAGTTTAAATCGATGTGTACGTCACTTCCTGCTATTACAAAGGTATGGCGTAAGCCCCTGATTTAGACACGGACTATTGGTACGACCCATTCGTGAAAGCTTGAATGATCAGAACAGTTATAGATTCGTACTTTTGTCTATTCAATTTTACGGCTGATATAAAGCGATCGTGAAAGTATCCGAACTGTCACGCATGCATTAATTTGTAAGTGGATGGTAAAAGAACGTTTATATGTTTCCATAAATGCATGCTTCCTATATTGCTTCCGCAAGCTTTAATTAGTAGGGGTGAAAACGGATCATTGTTTAAGTGTATACACGTAATCCATTCACATATTTCGAACTGCCTTAAGAAAAGACCAGTTGGATTAATGTATGATTTTAATCACCCTGTAAGCTTATGCCACATGTTGTGTGTTTCTATTTATGGTACTCTGAAACCTCAGTCATCTGCCAAGGAGGATCATAAGACTGATATCAGATGAGTACAGCAAACAAACACAGAGATTACTCCTGTAGGAAACTCCTGATTGGTGTGGGAATTGGATGTGTGTATCCTAAGGCAGTGCTGGATTAAGAAAGTAATCGTACGCTTGTAGTACTATTCTCAGAACAAGCAGAAGAAAGGATGCGTTCAATGCCGTCCATACATCCATACATTCAGCTCCGAAGACAGTTGCCACGCTATATGACGGAATCTACCATAACGTATTCAGAACGGACCTACGTTGTGCTGATGTATGTAATCATATTAATGGTGTTTGGTTCATTCTTGTCTTCATTAGCACGTACAGGGCTTAGACCAGATAAACATTTGTTGTTTTACTCGTTAGAATGATACAGATATTCGCCAAGGGATCGAGAGTATTTATAAATAGTGCGTAAGGAGTAATAGTGTAAACTAAAACCATGTGCATGACCATCATGCACAATATGTATAGTCTATAATTATTTTTAAAATAATGATATTGTTTGACTGAGTGCATGAGTGGATTGTTTTACGTTGAAGTTGAGCGAATACAAATACATTGCAGTACTGGTTTGATTCATTCACAGGTTTACCTAGGGGAAATCAGATTTCGGTCTCTATAATATTGAGGTACATATAATATTTCCTCGTGTTATGGTCATCGTGTTTATACATGGGATGCACGGCACTAACATGTTCCAGTTGTAAAATAAAGCAAGAAAGAAAGAAATCCGAATTTTGAAAATGTTTGATTGGTTGTTTCTTTTACTTGTATCGATGGATACCAAAGTACAGATTGTTTTCAATAGCTTACCTTTATGGAAAGATAAACCACAAGTTCATTGATAGATAGACAGGTAGATGTTGTATTATAATTAGACAGGCATAGATCTATACAGTGTAGTTCAAATGTATTAGAATTATAAAATTGGCTAGGAAGTCAGGATATCATCTGCATGTACTCTTGAACAAGATATGCCTGTCCTGCCAAACCCGTGACACTGGTATTGCCGGTATTAGTACCGTATTACGGGTTAATAGTTGAATAGTGTGAACATGATTATCAATAATGCTTTTAATCAAGCACATGATGAGATACTCGTATGCTTCTGCAGGTACAGCATGTGCGTGTTACAATGCATCATCACATCTCCACCATCCGCAGATAATGCAATGTCAACATCCGGTTTGAAGTTGGGTCGGCCATCCGCTGATCTGCCATTAGCGCTACGCTAGATCAACTGACACAAACATTGCAACGTCATCAGTTTGGATATCGGACCCGTATTAGCATGTAGTGGAAGATTTCGTTGCACCAGTAACCAAAAGAAGCACATATCTAAAAATGTATGTAGCAGATGATGTAAATTACGCAGATCGGTGGTTGTGGTTACACTGTCTGGAGATGGCATGGAATGGTGGTTGTGGTTACACGATCTTCAGATGGTGTAGATCTTTGGTTGCCACTAGTATACAATCTGGGAATAGCGTAGAGTGGTGGTTGTCGCTTCACAATCTGCAGATGACGTGGATTGGTGGTTGTGGCTACACAATATGCAGATGACGTAGAACGATAGGCCTAGATGTCGCTAGAATATTTCACTAATCTGCAGATAACGAACATTAAAGGTTGGCGCTATGCAATCTGCAGACGGTATAGATCGGGAATTGGTGTCTAACATTGGCTAGAAAATTATCTCTAAATTTCAGATGCTACAACGGAAACTTTATGACACAATAATGGTGCTTTCGTCGATATATTGACGTTCTATTTTGGTGAATAAATAATACGTCTGAAAAGCGAGAACATGGAATGTACATGAACATTTCGCTACAATAGCAATGGAGACGTCATTAACGTCGTGTATAGACAACGCACGCCACGTGATTGCAGAGGGAAATGCACGTTGGCATCCGCCGACTCTCAATCCGGGTCAGTAGAACAGCACTATATGACGTACAACGTTGGACCGCCATACTTAACAGTTCACCGCCATGCGAGATAATCACAGAGTAAATGTCACTATTGTGTTTTAGTCGATATACACACTGATAAATTACATATAATGATTAATCAAGATCAATTTAAGATAACGGTTTATTCCATTATTGAACATTGGTCAGTCATTCAGAATTTAGTGCGTTAAATATCCGGTCGATATCTTGTGAATACCAACCAGCTATAACTACAGTACAGAGGCCAGAATCAACTTGACTATTCCAGGGGCGGATCCAGACTTTCAGGTTAGGGGGGGGGGGGGGGGGGGG
>JAVCKZ010056346.1:0-16448 GCA_034780755.1 Lepetodrilus elevatus | reverse complement strand
TGTTATGCACCATACGGGAAAATATGATTATTTATGTCACGATTTATGCTTCACCATATGGTGGATAATTATTATTATTATTATTATTTATTAAACTTTTGTTATTGCAAATTATTATTATTTATTGAACATCTTTTATAATGCAAATTATTATTACTATATTATTATTTCTATTATACACATTTATATGTCGCAGGTATCCAGAATAACGGTACTCAAGCACTTTAAAGAAATGAGGTTAACAAGGATCACGGTCCTTTAAATTATCACCTCAATGATATCAATAGGGGACAAGAAGCTAACCCTGAAACCACCCAATGAAATCTCAGTGACAATTTAAAGGGACACTGACCGACACAATCCTAGTCCATCCGTCCCCTAAATTTCCATGACCCACTAACGTGACCTACTGCGAGGCCACCCCCAGACTGAGTAGTTGCGTGGGCGTCCTATCCCACAGACCCAGTGACCCCCTCCGATATCAACCCCCCCCTCCCCGGGGCCCCATATCCCCTCCCCCAAGGAATTACCCCAACCCACCTCCCACAGAAACCCACTTGTTGGGGGGCGTGGGGACAGGGGACCAAATTCCAAGCTCATAAATCTCACCCTTATTTCCAGCTTGTAGGAGAGGTGAGAAAGAAAGCGAGAAGAGGTGGGGGAGAAGAGAGAATGGAAAGAGAAGAGATAAAGCGGCATGGTTGGAACTTAACTTTAAAACGTACTCGCCCTAATTATGATATAAATAACAAAACATGAAATTTCTACTCGCCCGTAGGATACCTTTAACATTACAAGAAATGGATCAGGCCGCCAGGCGAGTGGGAACTTCCAACTCTGAGAGAAAATAAAGGAAGAAGAGGTATGGATGAAGAGGAAGAAGAATAGAGGAAGGAAGCAGTGGAAGAGAAGAGAGAAAAGAGAGGAAGATGTGGGAGAGAAAATAGGAAAAATAAATGAAGAGAGGAAAGAAGAGGTAGAAAGAAAGGAGAGGAAGATGTCGGCGAGAAGAGAGGAAGAAGAAAAATGGGAGAGGAATATGTGGGAGAGAAGAGAGGAAGAAGAGAAAGGTGAGAGGAAGATGTGAGGTCTGAGAAGACAGAAAAGAGCAAGAAGTGGGAGAAAAGAAAAAAGAAAGGAAGAAGAGAGAAGATAGGAGAGGAAGAGGTCAGAGAAATGAGAAAGAAAAGAGAAGAGGTTTGAGAGAAAAGAGGAAGCGGTCAGACAGCAGAAAGTAAGAGATCGTGGAGAAGAGCGGAAGAAGTCTGAGGGTAACAGTCTAAGGGGAGAGGTTGACGCCTCAGTTCCACATTCCGTAAAATATTCTCACATTTTTTTAAACAACTTTTCAGCAAGATTATGTTTCCTAGAGACACTTTCCTCCCTCCTCTCCCCCCAAAGACACCCCCACCCCCCAAATGCCTGTCCCAGCACGTGATTCCGACATTGCATATTAAGTTTCCCCTCTCCCATGCAGTTTTCAAGCCGTGTAGAGAGGAAAAAAAGAGCTGAATAATCCCGAAAAATTACAGTTCAAATATCTCAAAGAGGTAATTTGTTGTTTGCTTTGCAAATAAATAGTGTTGAAAATTCATGTCGTTTCCGAATTACATTAACTCGCGGAAGGAACAACCATGTATGTTGACGTTTAAAATGTTGGCATTTTTTTTAATATAATGAAACAGGCGACCTGTGAAATACATTTGGAAAAGAAACCCACACTGCTGAGAGAGACATAACGTTCATGCGACAGATGTATACTGCACTTAAATTATATTCTCAACTTGAAATATTTGACATGAATGCGTACTTTGGCATTCAGAACATGCCAATGAATCTTGCTATCTCACTACATCTCATTAAGGTCTCAATATTATTCCTACAATAAATCAACGTCATCATTGGTAATACCAAGATTCTTTAACAAAAAAAAATGATTTTTGAATTTACAACATTGATATATTTTTTATTGTTTTTAATTTTTTCATAGTTCATTAATATCAACCATTTATTTAAGTGTTCAGCCTTTTCAAAATATATTACCAATAACAGCAATCAAACTAATTAAGTATGCTAATTGCAAATGAAAACTCTGAAAATCCCACACATTTTACTTTGACCATTATGATTACATGGGAAATTCTTTCACTGTCCATCGAAACTTCTGACCTTAAAGTATTTTCAAGTACCATGACCTACGTTTGTCATTCGGCACACCCGAGTCAGTGAAGTGTTGCTTAACTTCGCTGCAGGAATCTTTCATTCACATGTGACGATCCATGGAAATTGGTCATCTGAGATATGTCACCTAAGATGGGTCGACCTAACAAGGGGTCATCTTGAGATGGGTCAGTCCGGACACTTGAGTACCGATAACCTTATCAAGATGGGACTCGTATTTCTTAAGAACTAAAAATCTGGAAATCTGTAATTATGAATTTATTGAATTGGCTCCAAACCACCAAGCGGTAGTAAAAATTAAAATAAATTGTAAAAACATGATGGATTATGAGATACCCATCAAAAGGAATTGACAATCGTTCCAATAATATATCTTAACTCTCTCCGTGCTGTAGGCAATGGGAGATGCCCTAAAGAGCTGTGCGTAATCCAAGAAATAATGTGACTTATGCTGCAATCGCAAGTACTAATTTCTGTTCAAGTTATGAAAAGTACACCCTCAATTAAGTGTTATGTTAATTTAATGAAAATACAATGAAATAAATGAAATTACCAATATCTATTTATCTGTCTAGGCCATTACTATTGGGAACTTGACAAATAATTATTTAATATCATGAAGCAGTGATGCATCTATACTTTTTCTGAAAGCAGTAATTTTACTGAAAGAATGAATGAATGAGTAAAAAGAGAGGGATGTAGCACAGCGGTAGAACGTTGCACTTCAGAGCCAAAGATTCCAGGTTCAAATCCCACCCTGAGGGCCAGGCATCAATGTTCTGATGTGATATTGATAGGATGCACTGTCTGTAGAGTGGCAACACAGTTATCATCCTTGGTCTTGTCAGTACCAGCCAGTGCTCGCAGGTTTACTGCAACATTCAGCGTTACGGATGTTGCAAGTTTTCTCCTGCCCTCAACTAACAAGTCATGATTATGATATTAGTGAAAGATTCTAGAAAGTGACTTTAAACCCCAATTAAATAGAAAACAAATAAAAAGAATGATTGAAATAGTGATTTACGTCAGAGAAACAATATTTCACCCAAATGCAAACTTGTATGAAATTATCTATCAATTCTACGAGAACATGAAACCAGTCCAGTGTAGAGAATAGCCTTGTAGGTCAATGAACCCTGGGATTGTTACGGGCAGATAACTCTCCAGAATGAAAAGAAGCAACTTTGGGCTATCATCACAGACGCGGCAAAACAATTTTTGTTGCGGAATTGTTATATCAAACAAAACGTTTTTTTCATCGTTGATAAATGTTTGCAAAGGCAGTCTTCAAAAGTACAAAATAAACTACTCATAACGTGATAAAACTATCGTAAATATTTTCAAATCCGGAAAAACCTGACAATATGTGTTAACAAGTGTTTCTAGCAAGTGTATAAGCATTGTTAAACAATAGAGGGAAACATGGTGGAGACACACTAAGACAGACAAATCTTCTCACTTTAACGGTATCATCTTACACATTCTCACGGAATCGCAAACATATCATGTCTTGTCGGAACTTCATTAACAACGGACGCTCACCGATTGGTCAAACGCTCGGTGCCAGGTCGCATCATTGTAACGTCGGCATTAAAACGATAAAAAAAAACGTAGCGGAAAACAAATGACCGGGAAAATTCGCCGGCGTTTCTTCTGTAGTGTTGCGACATAACCGTACTGCACACACACGCGACGAGAGTTCACGGCTATCGCACTCCAACCTCCGACCCGCGATTCTGTTTGCGACGGTCTGGTCGTCTCATTCAAATGTGGCGAGATGACAACGCTGCGGGTAACGTAGTGCCGACAAAGTTTGCCGTACAAATATGCCTTTTCCACGCCCCTGACTCGCGATGGTACAGTCAGATTGAGGCTCATGACTGAACATGACAATTGTGGAGATTTCCGGCACAACGCGACCAAAGCTTGACCCAACAAACACTGGCTTCGGGCTGATTGTGTGTGTTTCCACAAGTAATGACTGCATAAACAGTTTGTTAACAAAGTTGATCTATCACTCTGTAGATGAACTCAGCAACACCAGTCTTGTACTGGTTTTCCCCTCCAAACTCGTACCACGCTAAAGTTAAAGAGCCCCTTCTTTAGCACTACAAGATGGAGACTATGGTCATTCCATTCATTCAGATTATCTCATGTTAATGTTGTCACTGGCCGAGAAAATTCTCCATTTTATATTAAGAAATACCATGATGATAAAATCACTGTTTGTCGACATATTTCATGGTCAAATATATTTTATCTGAAAGTATGTACATTTGATTTTGTCTACACAAGTATATTTGGCAACAAGCTACCTTTTCCACAGGTCCCATTGGTTTTCATATTTGTTCATAGTTTTGCAGTTTTTATCGCGAGATAAATAAATACTACTGCTTTAGTGGTGTAATTGGAAATCCCATTTTAATGAGAGTGTGCAAGTTGTTTTCACTGTGGAAGTTGTTTGCGCACTGCAAGACATGCACACAATCAAACTGCAGAAACATGCACACATGGAGTAATATCCCTTTAATGCTGTTGACATTAAATAGATTATGTTGAAACTAGAGGTGCCTGTTTAACCCTCTTCCTGTCAGAGGCCACCGGAGATGTCCTGAAGATCAGCAATTCTAATGGTCATTAGCTAAGCTTTGAGTAGGAGGACAACAACGACTATTTCATGCAGATGAACGCAAACCAAAATTTATTTAACCTTCTAGCTGCTGATACCTGTCGCAGATGCCCTATGAAGGAGTCATTATGGTTAATCCAGCAGGAATAGGGTTAATAACAAACATGAAAAGTCGGCATGTTCACGGATGTTTTTACTTAATTTATTCCACTGACTCGACTTATATATTCATGAATGTGCATACGTAGACTTAACATATTACCTGGAATCGTAACATAACACCCATGCTAAAACAAATCCTGATGTCTGAATATCGCTTATAAATAGCCCCTGAACAGACTTACTCAGGAAACAGATATCCTCTTACAATAGCTCTCTGTATCAGATTAAATTTGTACAATTGGCTGCGAATTGCTGTTAATTAGAAAACATTATTTACGGAGTACGATTTGAAATTGGACACAAACACTAACGGACAGCTTGCCCTGACTATCCAGTCAACAGGTGCTCTCGGGCCCAGATCATGAATAACTGATTGTATCTGAAGAAATTCTTGACATATGCGGATATATACTTAACAGACAGGTTGTAAAAACAACTAGAATCACAAGTTGCGATAAAATCTGACACTAGTATTGAAAAACACTGCCGTCCAATATGATGTTCTTCATCAGACTGTAGTGTTGTTAATGACCAGCAGTTATCATCCTTGGTCTGTCAGTACCAGCCGGTGCTCACAGGTTTACTGCAACATTCAGCACTACAGATGTTGCAGGTTTCCTCCTGCCCTAAACTGACAAGCCGTGATACAAGTCAAAGAATCTTGAAAGCAGCTCTAAACCAAAATCCAAATGATTATTTTTATTAAAATGCAAGACACACTTAGTATGATGCTCAGGCGCTACATTTTTATTACCAACGAAAATGGATAGACAATGCCCACACACACACACCATAATCTTTTGTTAATGCTTTTTTTTAATCCACAAAAGGTTGTATCATTTTGTAAATTTGTTATTAAGTTTCATGAATCTTAAGCTGAATATAATAATTTTGTTATCTACCACCTACACAAAATTTACATGGTATATTACCCAACATAAAACATCACACTCCCTTCTACGTCATACCTCTAGTATTTAATTCTTACAAAGATAATCCAACTGACACTACATATACCTGACACTACATACATCCGTAACCCAGTTAATCCCCACTGCAACGAACAAAAAATTAAAGAGACGATTCCTACAAATTTAAACTAACACAACACCACTGTCCATTCCTCTCTCCCCCCCCACCCCACTCCCCCATAAAAAAAACCCCATCTAATTTTACATTTTCCTTGTACAATTTCAAGCAGACGACATTTTGCCACCGACAACGCAAATACATAAATATGTCTGTTGTAGCTCCGTATGTCGCCGGTCACGTGACGCGCTGTTTCCTCATGACACATGCGGAAAACATTACTCTTGCGATATTCCGGGACATCTTGTTGCCTCGCTCCCATCCTTCACACGAAATAAATCATGAGTGCCGTCTGCTCAACTCGTACCAGCGTCACATACCTATTCTTTCTGCATGAGTTGCTTTGTCGCAGCCATATTTGTTTGTTTTAGTCCCCGCATTCTTCAAGTTGGTCGCACTGGCACGATAATGGTAAAAAGATTCCAGCTGGTTCAACTTTTTTTTTAAGTGCTTTTTTAGCGACCAAAGTTGTAACAATATTGGAGCGAAAAAAATCTTCTATGGTCTGACTTAAACTCTGTGCTGTCAAATTCGAGCCATCTTATCTGGTTATTTAATATCCACGCTGTCTAATCCCTGCAGTCATCTGTACACCTAGTATGTGCAGTCGTCTCTACATTGTCTTTTCACAATAGCCTATCTTTAAACATGTTATTTTTTCTGTGCTGTCTTCTCCATATTTTCATCTTAGAATTGTCTTCTCTATACTGTCTTCTCTGTACTGTCTTCTCCATACTTTCATCTCAGAATTGTCTTATCTGCACTGTCTTCTTTGTACTGTCTTCTCGGATCGGTCTACTTTGAATGTATTTCTTTCTCTTTTTTTTTTAAATTGAGATTTAAGAGCCACTTTCAAGATTCTATCACGTATATCACGGCTTGTCAGTTTAACGCAGGTGGAAACCCGCAACATCCATAGCGCTGAATGTAGCAGTAAACCTGCGAGCACCAGCTGCCTAGACCATCAGTCTGTCCTTAACTCTCTCCATGCTGAACACAACATGACATGCCCTAATGATCAATCATGTGCCTAATTAAGCTGGGGAGGGTTAAATTGTCTGTCTTTTTATCTAGTCTGTCTGTCCTGTCCATATCTGTCATATGTGACGCTATATCTGTCCTTTTGTCAGTCTTTCTATTTGTCCTTGTCTGCTTGTCACTATCTACTCTAGAATTGCAAGTAAAAAAAAGTATTACTATATAAAATACATGAATGTATGTATTATTGCCTGTGACAAATTGCAGCGATTAATAGATATTCTGCATGCACAAGTAGAAATCATTTCTCTGCATTTCTGTAAATTCTTCCATGTGACAGTAATTTCTGAAAATAGTTAATAGAAACGGACGTTTTAACAACACAATCACACCAGGTAATGATTTAAACCGTCTGCCCTCGCGTGGTCAAAGGTCAACAGAAAAAAAAAAACATAACCATTTTGGATGGCAGTCATTTCCGACCCCCCTTTATCGACTGGATACGTACAAAAACCAACGAGCAACTCTCTCTCATTGTGTCTTCGAAACCGGACAAGGAGAAAAACACATTTCACGGGGGATCGGAAGAACACCTCCATCATTGTTGTTGGTGAAGAGCGATCGCCAGAAATGAATGCTCCATTACATGGTACACGAGTCCACAGATTTGAAAAGAAACATCCGTTTACTTTCTTATGTTATTTTTCTTTTTGTGTCCCTTCTATCAAAACACCGTTCATTCACACCTGGACCTTGATCCGAGGTGAATCCGAACATCATTGTGGAATTAAAAAACAAAAAACGCAAACAGGAAGTGGAAGCCGTTACATTTCTGACAAGGACACAAAAAAGGGGGGAGGTAGAAGAAAACCCTGTTGTTGCCAATCTAGTCATAAAGAGTTTGGGACAGATGGAAATCGTGGGAGAGGACATTGAACGAAGGCAAGAGAGGGCGCTAGCACTCGGGACAAACGGAAATCATGGGACTTAGGAACTGCGTGAAGGAGTGGACAGTGAACCAAGGCACGAGAGGGACAACAACATCGTGAGGGCCAGTTGTAAACAGATCTCCTTCAATTACTGTCATGGTCAGCGTGACAAACACACTGCTAGTCGCCCTCCACCATGGCTCTCACCACTACATATAAGTCACACCTGTACTTTATGGCCATTAACATCAAAAGGAAGTTTGGACGTATTCCTCCACCTTTTTGTACATATTCTTCCACCGTTTCCCACACCAAAGGTCGAAGTCTCAAAGTGCCCTATGCACTCCTGCTCAATCAAAGTCAGCTGGTGATACAGTTCCCAGAAAAATTATTTTTCATTATTTATTCTGGGTTTTATATAATATAACTAGACTGTGCTTAGTAACATAAATACCTACTCTAAAAGTCCACAAAAGACATAGTTTCCCTCATAATTATATATATATTTTAAAATAATTAAATGTCTACTGATGATAGTGCCTATAAAAAAAAAAAATTTTAAAGCAAATTCTGGGTATACCATTATCAAGACTATTTACCTTGTAATAGACTACTAATACCCATTTAAAAAGCTCACAAAAGTGAGTGAGTAGATATACGGAGTTGAAAGTTCTCTAATAACTTTCTCACTGCTGAATAAAATCAAAGTGTTCTATTTCTGCAAGTTAACTCGCCTTTACATAATGGGTCATTACATGTAGCTTCTGTAGACACTGGTCAGATAAAACACACTAATAATATTAATACTAACACAGCATCACTGTCACAGATAGTCCACTAGGATGTCACATACCTGTGACACGTAAAGAACATAATTCACACATGTCAACCACATCATTACCATAATTTTCAGATTTGAATAAAAACGTGGAATAATATACATAAAGACTACACTACAGAGAACCGTACTTTTGATCGTCATAAATTTGATGATAAAAATAACGAATGGCAGACACAACGAGCATTAACAATTTTGGACTAACAATTGCCTTATATAATATATACTTCATTTTATCTTTTTATTAATTTATTATTAATTTATTATTTTATTAATTGGGGTTTAGAGCCACTTTCAAGATTCTTTCACCTACATCACAGCTTGTTAAATTAGGTCAGGATAAAACTTGCAACATCCATAGCACTGATTGTTACAGCATTGTTGCACCAAATTCATGCACGAAAGATTGCGATTTCATCACCATGTCCTGGTTGGTGAAAGAAGGGCAGATAACCAGACTACATAGGTGAATGACCGAATACCATCAAAGAAAAGAATTCACAAAGTCCCTTTAGGCATAAAATATTCATTAGAATTCCGATGTATACACACTTCCTGGTGTACACAGATCTCATTCTCAGTCACCTTCCGTAATGTAATACTCTGTAAATAATGTCATACCTACATAGAATAATGTTATGCTTTGAATAATGTTTTGCTTTGAATAATGTTATGCTTTGAACAAAGTGAACAAGGTGATGCTTTGAATAATGTGAAGCTATGAATGTGATGTTATGAATAACAAATATTGTCATAAAAATCAGTATTATATACATAAACCAGGATATGTCATTGCTGCTCCCACTGTATGTCACATTTCAATAATACTCTGGGCAAACAGCATTCTAGAAATCATTGGATGGAAAATGTTTCAAATAATACAAATATTTATTTTAAATTTTATAATATGTATGTCAAGTGAATGTACTTTGCCGTTATAGCTAAGAACTAGTCCAAAACAACCATAAATGTATGTGATATTATGCCTTTAAAATACTATAATGTCTACAGTAACTTTTAGCAATTATCCAATATGGCTTAATTCAACGTAATTGTAATCCCTGTGACATATCTTCGAGATTATTTTCCAAATTGTTATCATTTGGACTCAACCACGAGACATACAATTGGATTTTCATTATTAACAGCAAAAGGATGAATCGAGACTGACAGGAATATAGGTAATTATATACATAAGTACAAAAGTCAGCAACATGCCTGGGGGGCGTATCATACACAAAAATTGCCCCACCCCCCACTGCCACCTCCCCCCACCCCCCACCTTTTGTGTTCCGGTTCCAATATGATAAATGTGCGAGCCTGGGGCGAAGATTTCAACTTTAATGTATATTATCAACACCATGCAGAGTTGGAGGTAACGGACAATGGAGTTTATGTCTCTCCCCCCCATGGGTCAATTTGCTCTCACTTGACCAGGGGGCATTCCCCTGTCACCGCAAACACTGTATACCTGTCTGACTAAATAAACCTAGATTGTCGTTAACGGGACAGGGACTGAGGGAGGGAGAAATCATTGTGGCAGACGGATGGAAGGGAGGGAGAGATTGGTGTGGCAGAGGGTCGATGTCAAAGGATGACCACTTAACCCTCTCCCTGCTGGATTGGGCACAGACACTGCTCTGTAGTGCATTTCCAGTTGCCTCTAGTATGTCGAGGGTTAACCCAAACACCAGTGTATTCCCATAGTGTTGTTATTGTAGGAAACAGAATGGGTTCCGAGGGTTATTGAAGATGATATGATTGGTTCAGACGAGGCTTACTTTCCTGAATCGATTAAAAAATTCATCTTGTTAAATATTTTCTCTTCCTTTTGATTTTTTAAACATCAGGTTACGAAACGCTTTTGAGGACAATGTGCTTAAAATTAAAGTTTTGTTCTACTACTTGTTGCAATTTTCCTCGTGCTATAAACTGACCTGTCATATGATACGACTATGAGCAAAATATTATCAAAAACATCTCATGGCTCCAACACAAAACAACAAAGGAGATCATAAAATGCATATAAAATAAGCATTACTTTCATCATGGCCTTGCCCTTTACAGTAAATCTTTTTACTGAAAAAAATATATTCTGAGCATGCTTTTCCAAACAAACATAGAATTAGCATGCTTATTTAGCAACAAGTTGGTATACATAATGATGCATGCTGAGGAGAGTCTGTAGCAGTAATATATGACACCCTATATCCCTAACAGTCAACACCGCCAATACCATGTTTACAAAAATACCTGTTGATCAGATGGCCCAGCAGCTTTTAAAGGCAATGGTCCTTCACCAAAACTCCTATAATAAGTTATAATACTGATTGGAAAAGCTACTGGCAATAACAATAAATACACACACAAATGGTCCTTCAGTAAATTGGTTTTTCAATCTACAAGCGGCAAATAGAACGTTAGAAGACATTTTTTACTTTGTTTTTCAATTGGGGTTTAGAGTCGCTTTCTAGATTCTTTCACGAATATCATGACATCAGTTTTATGGCAGAAGGAAACCTGCAACATCCGTATTTATTAAACGCTGAATGTTGCAGTAAACCTGTGAGCACTGGCTGGTACTGACCAACGATGATAACTGTATTGCTGCATTACAGACAGTGCAACCATCAAAATCATGTTAGATACGTAACCTTAAAGCAAACATTGATGCCGGGCTCCCAACGTAGGATTCCTTTGAACTCGGGACCTTTGGCTCCAAGGTCCAAACTGTTAACACCCGCCTAGAAGACATGGTGCAAGGCAGCTAAAACCACCCTATCCAATTACCACCACTCATGCATCCCAATATATGGTACCAGTCTGCTGAAATCAACAATGCTGAAATTCTAACTCAGCGACGATAACAACAACAAGATCACCAGAGATAGAAACAACAATAACACCCCAAGACGATCCACCCCCACTAACATGTCCCACGGTGGTACAAGTCTACCAAAATCAACTGGGTTGGAATATATCGAAAAAAACTGTAAAAACAATTTGACAACAACACCAAAAACAACAACAACCAGTACTAGTGAACTGGATGGGCATCGCATATCAAAGTGTGTAACTAGAATATTATTTATTGTATACAGGAACATCATTCCTAAAGTACATTTTATGAGCATTAATATTATAAGAAAATCATACCAACGTATACGAGAATAAATAGTACATACACCTCATACCAATATAATGTATCACTAATATACTATAATAGGCACCCCATGCTCAGTAATGTACACTTCATTCCGATTTGTATCAGTGGTTTACCAGTGTCTACCATTATACCTACTCTAAGACTAGTAATGACAGGGATTAGGCTAAGTATAATGTTGCGTGATGGGCACTTACAATGGTCGTTATGATTAGTCGTCATACTAGCAGTTGTCATTGGGATTGTCATTTCTTATCTCCTGCGACGACAGACATCGGTAACTAAATATCATTAATATTCCCAGCGTTCATCACCACCATGGGTATGATAATGTTCAATCAAATCGATATCCAGGAGGTTATGGAAACGGGTGAGTGGTCTCGGAAGACAGAAAAATATGTAATCAACTTCTAAGGAGACTGACCCCAAAAATATATACTCTTGAAAAGTTCACATTTTACATGAGGATATATATGTGAACAAAACTTTGAATTGAGCATGAAATATTGGCCCAAAAAGTTTGGTAATCTTGGGGCACGTGTGCATATGGTCACGTCATGTCGCTCCGTCTATCCGTAAAATGGTTACACTGTAAGTGTCCTATCGACTGGTGTCTCCACCTACCTTTGGGTCGATGAGGAAGTTCCAGAGCAGACTCTCAATGTAATAGTTGGTACCTCCCACCACAATCGGCAGTTTCCCCTGGTCTAGCAGGCCGTCTATCTGAACATTGTCAGGAAAACATGTGAACACCGTCTGGAAACACCTGCAATGAACAGCATCAGAAACAATCTAACCGTTCTCAAACTTAAGGCGGTCCGAGTCATTTTAAGATCTGCAACGTTAAAGGTATCTGTGTGAACCCCTGAAAATTACAGATTTGACATCCTTTAACATTGGGTCTATGGAGAATAACCCCCTTATTATTTTCTTAATTTCGAACACTGAGTGTTCACATTGACAGACCTTGAAATGAATTAATAGGCAAGCTGTATCAGAAATTTACAGAATTTCCAAAGCGAACGACTGAGCCTTCATTCAAATAATTCGGAAAATGAGTGAGTGAATTATTGGTTTTTTTTAACGTCACAGCGGGAATCGTTCACCCATACACGATGACGATCTAACAAATTGCAAGATGTAGTTTGTAAAGTAACCCTGGCTAATGAATGACTTGCACATTCTAGAAGGATACAATCGGGAGAGCTTTATCCCTGAAATCCACTACGGTGTTGGACAGGTTTGTAAATGGGTTGACGTAGCTGATGAGGTGATGTCGACACTGACGCTGTTCATTGGCCGTCACTTTGTTGGTGATTATATCCAGACCTTCGTAAATCTGGAGAAAGAAAAAAAATACATAATAAATAAAATAGTATATTTATAATAATATTAATAATATTTAATTAAATTAAATTTAAAGAATTTTTAAAATAATATTAATAATAATAAATAAATACATTAAAGGCATAATATCACAGATATTTATGGTCGTTTGTGACTAGTTCTTAGCTACAACTGCAAAATGCATTCACTTGACATACATAAAATCATGTTTGTACTTCCAAAAACCTTTCCACCGCTGTTTGGTAGACAAATATCCAATGCAACCCCCTGTAGTCTACTGATAGACAACCTGAATATGGTCGAGTTGTTATTTTCTTAATTTCATATATATACAAAGGGACATGACTCAAGTGAAAAAACAAAGAAGTCTAAATATACTTTATTATATTTATTTGATAGTGATGAAGACAGATATACAAGACGAGCAATATTCAGGTGATTATGATAACATTATCTTTTTAATGTTAATAAATATAATATTATTAATTTGGTACATCAAAATATATGCATAATTTAAGTCACAGGACATTTCCTTAGGTTTTCTCTGATGTCTTCACGCAGATCTAGATTAACATATGCCCAATGTATAGGGGAAAGTTAAATTGCACTGCGGGTAACCTACTTTTTAATATTTAGCACCTTTGTGGCCTTTGAAACTTGCATTGACTTGCCCTATGGGCAAGTAACTCAAAATGTTAGTCTGGAGCCCTGTTCACATAGTGTGAAGGATGTTTAGGAATGACAGAATATTAAATCTTATCTTATATAGATCACAATGAAACAGTTTAAAGTCTTTATGTTTGCATTTATGTATTCTTATTGAGTGTTGCTCATCTCCAGCATTTGCCATCTTTGTATGGAATGTACTAATGTAGGCCTACTAATGTAAATTCTGTATGCTCAGTGGCAGAGTATAAGCCTATAGGCAATAGCCTACATTTACTGCATTGACGTGTTTCATTTTCATTTGGTATGTGAACTATACCATAAAATTTCAGTATTGTACATGTACTGCTAATACTAATAGCATAGACTTTTATGTATTTTAAATATATAAAGTCCAAATTACGTTAAATGTAAATGTTTGAATATTAATTTTGAATAACCTACATGAAGGTATTTCCCTTTCAGGTCCTCGAGTCCTAATTTGGAAGTCTTTGATAAACCCAACTCGGCCCCAGGTTACCGGGACTCGTTCAGGCCCTAGTAGTAGAATACCTACTTTCTAATGAGTGAAATAATTGATATTAGGATAATATATTTTGTATTACCTGACATTAATTTGTGGTGTTTTATGTATCTAAATGTCTGAAAATGCCTTGCATCGTTACAAGATATGAGTGAGTGATGTATCATTATGTCTAGCATGAATCTATCAGGAATATGTGACTACAAAATGTGAAGTTTGGAAAGTGATTTCAACGACCATCAAATTGCAACAATGTTATGTGACAGTGACTTACACAAATCAAACTGCAAAATTGATCTGCATTTCAATATAAATCAGTCTGTATATTCAATGTGTATAAAATGCTGAAACATATTCAAATCATGAATATAGCATCCGAATTAGACTAGACACTGCATACAAGGAAATCAACAACAAAACAAAAACAAATCCACGTGGAAGTGTAAATTTAGAAAGGGAATCCCCCTAATTTGCATGATACCGGTAAACAATAAACAAATCATTCGCTTATTTCGAAATGCAAAATAACTTATTTTATTAGCCTTAAATCTATCATAATGAATCATATAGTAAATGACCTCGAAATAATTAGCAAAATACTGCATAAAATCTATGTTGTAACAACTTTAGTTTTACATTGCATCACCACCAGAGCACGTGTTTTCGGAGTGCACTTCTATATCGCTTCGTATCCGACGACCGAACAGATTGAAACTAAGTCCAACCTGCATGGAATCAGCACTGATAATTTCTCCACCGAACTGCCGACCAAGTTCGATTGCTAGTTTTGATTTGCCGGTGCCTGTCGCTCCCAAAACAACCACTACAGGCAGACGTCTCACAACCGCCATCATCGTTCGCAAGAAAGATAACTCTGCCTACTTGATGATGCAAAGCTTGCCGTTATAAAAAGTGCGTTGTACGATACGGAGAATGAATCAAGCCGTAATACTGATTGATAATTGATTAAGATCGAAGTTGAGGTCACTTACGTGATGTCAGTCTTCGTCATCGACGGAATATTATCAGGATTTGTTTTGATTGTCATCGTTTTGATATCAATTAATTGCGTATTTCATTTCAGAAGGCAGCAAGTTGGAACTATGTTTATCGTATTTTTCTTATAAATAAAAAAAACTGGGAATAGTTTGATTGTATGTTATTTGAATAGATCTCGTAGTCGTCGTAATAGTAGTCGTTGTCGTAGTAGTAGTAGTAGGCCTAGTACTAGTAGTAGTAATAGTAGTCGTAATAGTAGTAGGCTAGTAGTAGTAGGCTAGTAGTAGGCTATAAGTAGTAGTAGTAGTAGTAATAGTAGTAGTAGTAGTAGTAGTAGTGATATTGACAGCAGTGGTCGTAGTATGAAACACATAGGCCTACAGATAATTTACTTGACGACACTTCTTTATCACGTGTTCGTACTTTGGATATATATAGCACATTAGCAATCAATGTAATCTACAACCCACCAAGGCCGTTGAGCCAGGTTGCACAACACAATGACATCAAACTACGTCTTCTATCCTATGTCTTTCAACAATAACCTCAATAACAAATATTTATCAAATGTTTATATCTGTTTGGTTGTCAAAACAGACCTAGTTTGCCGTGACAATAAATCCGTAGGTTGCTGAATGATACTGTAATAGTCGTGGTGTAGTGGTGGCAATATATAGATAGCTTGTATGTGTGTATTAAGTATATCTACATGAACTTTAACTATCAATTACTGTTCCTCGTATAAAACAAATACCTGTTGCTCGTCACAAGGGATGACTTTTCAGGAATGTGTTGTTATGCAAGCAAGGTAACCTGTAGACTAAAAACACGTTGATTTGTGTGCACTTGTAGGTCAGGGGCACATTAATTATGTGTGTGTGTGTGTGTGTGTGTGTGTGTGTGTGTGTGTGTGTGTGTGTGTGTGTGTGTGTGTGTGTGTGTGT
>JAVCKZ010056335.1:0-16451 GCA_034780755.1 Lepetodrilus elevatus | reverse complement strand
GGTCACACAGATACCTTTAACATTGCAGATTTTCAAATGACCCCCGGACCCCCTATTAATTCGAACACTGTTATTATTAATTACTATTGTTATTTTTGTTTACTTCCTGATTGGGTGGCACCCAGACCTAAACCCAAGAATCTGAAAGTGAAAGATGAAACCTCAGCTGCTTTAAATGCCTAGAGCATATGACTAAACATGCCCAGTACTTCATAATGTCTATCTGTCTACCCCTGTGGCTAGCCTACACGTGCAACAGCCCAGATGTCAGGAGAAGGTATCCGGTTACCAAACACATGCTTGTCAGCTTGAACCTTCTTATGGAACCTTTGGTTTCTTGGTCTTCTTCGGTTCTTTGGATAAAAGCATATCAAAAGCAAAATGCCACAAAGGGTCGTGTATTTACTAACAAGGAGTGTCATTGAGATTCCTGCTGCCTATTGTCAATAACACGGACAATAAATCAATTATCATGAATGAAACATGATTGGATTTTCCATAGAGCAAGCGCTTTGAAGATGTGTTCCTTACCTGTTTGTCCCTTTCCTAGAGTCTTCTCCAGCCTGTATGGGCCAACGTATAGCTCATCCTTGTGTGAATGTGACATCATGTACCAGAATCTATTCTACCTTTGCTATCAAAGACTCATCTGTGGGTTCCGCATATATTTTCTCCCCAGAGCGGCGAAGCATCCGCTACATTTAGGACCAAATCGATTTGCTCGTACGGTCACCGGCCATTATTGAAGCTTTTGGTGCTGGTCGCTTCAGTCAAATGCCGCGTACTCCTTTCTATCCCGCTCTTGTCGTCTGGTTGTGGTGTTCTTTTGCAACTACCTCATTAATCCGTGGATTCCGAAGCAAATAACAAAGAATATACCAGTATTCCCAGTGACAGCAGCAGGTTTTACCAATGCCAAATGTTCCCGCAAATGAATCATCAAAGTGCTTGCACACGCCCTCTCGTGTCCAAATTTGTCACTAAGAAAGCTAAGGGAGGTAATATTGACATATTGTTGAAGCATTTATGCTAAATTTGAAGCGACCGTAAAATGTCACCGCTATAAGACTAGAGAAAGGTGATAATGTAATATTTTACAACCGCCTCTTTCCGATAGTTACTTTACCAACATTTTGCATAAAATTATACGGACTGTTCTAAGTCTCACTTTATATTACGTGTATGTATGTTATACAAGTGTACATGTTTCACTTCATAATAAGTCTACAGTAAATTTAATATTAAAAACTTTGCATGCTATTATTATTAGATGTGGACCTACATGTATAGCAAAAACAAGAAAGACGTTTATATGAACTATTTCCACATGTCTAACATCTATAAATTGTGTGTGTATATTTTTCTTCTATTGGTAAATTGCTCCAGTTTTCATCTTAAATAGTTGTCACAGGTTCACACCCCACTATAAACATATCACCAAAATGCTGTGGAAACTCTCGATTCATTGTTCATCCATTGTTCTTTGACAAAGCCATATTTCCTTGGAATATTCCAGGTGACAGATCAACAGACAAACAAACAAAAAATAAAATATTTCTTCTATTTTGGTTTTATTGGTACTTTGCATGATCTCAGGAATATACAGTTCACTGAACAGCTAGATGTATGTACAGCTATGACATGACAAATGACAATCACATGACAATGACAATGACAATGACATCACAATCAAATGATAACATAATATATAGTATGAGGCATGGTGTTATCTTATTCAGACTATTGCTATTGTGGATGGTGGCAAGGAATTATATTCCCTGCCAATAATACAAGCAACAGGTCGAGACGATGACTTTTGATGCTGAGATTTCAATGGTCATGACAATAATGATGACGATGATGATGACAATGACGATGTTAATGTCAACAAAATTGATGTATTTTTTTTAATCATGATGACATGAAAAAATTTTAAAAAATAAAAATGATCAACATGTTATGAAAATATCAACTGAACATTTACAGATCAAAAAGATTGGAATACACTAACATGAAAATAATATAAAAATCAAAAAAATCAAATATGTTGCACAGTAATGAGTTCATGATTTTCAGGTCATCAGTTCATTGTATTCAAAATGTTTATTAATGAACACTTGCATCTATTAATAGCATTGTATCGCTTTCAAATAACTCGGTAATGGTATCGCTCAAAATCGGAAGTAATAAAACAAACTTTAATTCAGTCAACATTTCTATTGGTGGTACCATAATTATACATGTCACGCTTGTTCACAAATTATTTATAAATAATATAAAGTTTCCAAAAAGGCAAAAAGTGCTTTAGACACTTTCCAGCGTTTAACAAAACAACTATAAAAATTACAAAGCTATAAAATGTTACAAATACCTTAAAAACAACCGTCTGTCATATAACATGTCACAAAATCGTATGTAATATTTAGGATGAAAAACTGGGTCAGATCTTAGGTAAAGGTAATAAAAATATGTTAATTCCATGGGTGTGTAATCAGGTGAGTGGGGGTTGGGGGTGCTTGGGGGAACACATGGGTGTAATCGGGCGTGGGTGGGGGGGATTTGGGCTTAGGGAACACATATTATCAATGTTTCAATAGCTCACTTGGTATTTCATTCAATTGAACATTTATGTCAACGACTGTGATGTGATAACTATTTGGTATTGAAAACAAGAGCTGTTTTGATAGTATTTCCATTGATTGAAGAGGCAGATGAAAATAGCACTGCTTCAGATATTTAAAAAATAATAAATTTAAAATATACACTGTATATGGAGATCTGTGGGTATTTTACTTTTTAACTTTAATTTAAATCTGATGCAGTAAGCACTGATATTTTCACTGGCTTCTTCGAACATATGGAAGTCCAATTTAAATGTAAGTTGGGATAATATTTTGGTCTAAAGTGTGCATATATTGTGCATACTGTAGTTTGATTTTCTGCACACGTATTGTTGCACACGTATTGCTGCACATATATTGTTGCACATTCTCCACCACTTTCTACATCCCCCTAACCTCATCACCTTATTTAATTATTTGTCTACAAGTGCTGAACAATATGATAATATCCATAATATTTATCGAAAAGATTAGCATGGAAATAATTATTCCCCGCTTTTAAATATTTCATCTATTTAAAAAGGTGAAAAGATCCAGTGAGAATATACTTGTATATTAAAAGTAAATTAGCAACATAATATTTAATCCATATATATACTTACATAAATTAACATAAAACCGTTCTGATTGTTTCTGTAAGTTCAGAAAACATGATTAAGTAGCTAACTCGTTTAACCCTCTCTGCTGAATTCGGCAATTACAGCACATTAGGGCATCTCTGGTTGCCTTCAGCATGGAGAGGGTTAAACATAAATGCATATTATGTGAGAAGCTTGACAAATGGGTGGATTGATTTTTCATAAATGTGTCACACATCCCAATTCTTGTAGTAATGCTTGCAGTTACAGTTGTTGATGCATCTTTATACATGTGTCATGTAAATCGGCCGCGAACTGGAAGGAGGGACTACCATCACGTTGACCCCCCTGTTGACCCCGGATTCATGAGCTGCTGCTAATGCTGCTGCCAGTCAAGAGTGTCACTGAGTGTCACAGAGAGTCACAGAGAGTCACTGAGTGTCACAAGCACTCCTGTATTTTGACTCGTACTTGTAGCAGAGGTAATGTTCATTACTAATAGTTGTCCGCAGTGGCTGGTTTGGTCTCCGCGTTGTCTCAGCTATTGTCTTCTGTAGGTTCGTTCTCTGGCGTCTGAAAAATTAGAATGAAATTGAAAGATAGTATGTGGGACACATTTATAAATAAAAGGTCTACAACAACCATTTATTGGCATATTTCATGGTTCAATGTAATTTACCTGAAAGTACGTACATTTGATTTGTCTACACAAGTATATTGGGGAAACGAGCTACATTTTCCTCATGTCCCACCAGCTTTTAATACTTTAATATGTGTTTCATATTTTCTTTTCTTTTTCTATCTAAATATTGAAAACCCAGTAGGCCATGCAGGAAATGTAGCTTGTTGCTCGATATACACATATTATAGACAGATCTATTGTAGGTGGCACATACTTTCAGTTAACCCTCTCCATGCTGGAGGTAACCAGAGAGCGTATTCATTTCAAACACTTGACCATCCCTAGAGTGATGAAATTAGCCAATGACCAAACACTCATGATGATACGAGTACCCTCATTGGCTAATTTCATCATGCGACCGTCACCCTAGGGTAGGTCGAGTGTTGAATCAAATTTGCTCAGAGATGCCCTAAACAGCAGTGTCAGTACCTAATCCAGCAGGGAAAAAGCTAAAATACATCTATGAACTATGCCTTATCCGAATACTGAAATCCATTCCTCCCAAATATTGCATAATCATGAACTTATTGGCTGCTTGTACGTGTCCACAGGATTCAAAACTATATTTGTACTAAGATGCCTCACACTCCTCCATGTTCTACTGGTTTTCTAAGAAAAGATAACTCTCACCTTGGACCTGGCTGGTATCTTGAAGTCTTTCAGCTTGCTGGTGAGGGAGGCTGCAAACCCCTGGGGTAGGTTGGGCGTGGCAGCCCCGCCCTTGTTTGGAGACGTCGATGAGGTCGTCTGGGATACACTGGACGAGAACTCGATGAACACGTTTCTATCCACACTGGATTTGGATGGTGGTGAATGCGACGGTGACTTTGCTAACACAGTTTCGTGAGCACTAGAATGACCAGGAACGTCAGAGTCTTGTATTTGAGGTTTACAGACAGTCTGCTCACTTAACACAGATTTGCTCAAAACAGATTTGTCCGTAGAGTCCGACGACGGCGACTTGAATTCGTGGGAATCGTCTGTCGACGTCTGGACTATCACACGTGACTGCTGTTCAAAATTTAACGCAGATTTATCGGAATCTGTTCCGTTCACAGACGCAACACTGTCATATTTCGAACCTACCGATTCCTTTTCACACGGGGAAATTCTTTCTATCACTGAGTCTGTAGTTTCTGTTAACCTTTCTTCTCGCTGGTGTGAATCGCTACCGACAGCGGTGTCCTTCTCACCTCCAGAAACAGTGCACACACGATCACTGACCTGACAGTCAACGACCTGACCTCCAACCTCTCGGTCCATGGTATTCGCAGTTTCCACATCGGCATCCGTTTCCATCGGAACACTTTCGGAATCTGTCCGTACTGAAGTTTCCGTGGCTTGTTGATCAGTGACCACATTCTGACCGACGACGACGACCTCGGAATCACAACAAGCCACATTTTGAGACACCACATCGTTATGATCGTTCACTTCCATATCCACCTCCTGATTCGTGGTTTCGACAATACCTGCTTCATCACAACTTGTTTTTTGGTCATCACTATGCAAATTAGACGCGGGCACTATAGTATCACAAATCTCTGCCTGTTCACCCTCCTCAACAACTTCTGTTTCCTCCATTGCCATTTCTATATCACCGTCATCTTGGACCACAGTTTCTACAACAACTTCTTCCTTACTTTCATTCGGAGGAAGAACTTGTTCTAGGCTTTGGGAGACACCTTCCTTAACAGTTTCTTGCACAGCATCTTGCACAACAACAACTTCTTTCTTACTTTCACTGGGAGGAAGAACTTCTTCTAGGCTTTGGGAGACACCTTCCTCAACAGTTTCTTGCACAACAACAACTTCTTCCTTACTTTCACTGGGAGGAAGAACTTCTTCTTGGCTTTGAGAGACATGATGCTGTTCTTCAACAACACTTTCTTGCACAGCATCTTTTTCCACAATAACATCCTTACTTTCATGATGAGGAATCACTTCTACATTCTTAGAGATATGTTCATGCTCCTCAATACTTTGCTGCACATCTTCCACGATAACTCCCTGTTGACTTTCACTAGCAGGAACATCTTCTACGTTCTGGGAAACACGACATTCCTCAACGGCTTCAGAACATTCAGTTTGGTCTTCAACACAAATAGTTTCTGAAACCTCTTCTACTTCAGCTGCATCTGACTGCTCAGTGATCTGTGACACCGACTCAGTTTCACTGCCCTTATCACCCGATGATTCCATCACTTTCTCAAGTTCTGTTACTTTTTGACCGCTCTTCAAACCAGTGTCGGCATCACCTGCTCCGACTTCAACACTGCCAGCAGTCTCGGTTCTGTCCTCACTGTCACTGACAGCAGTCTCTGGTCTGTCCTCACTGTCACTGACAGCAGGCTCTGGTCTGTCCTCACTGTCACTGACAGCAGCCTCTGGACTGTCTTCACTGTCACTGACATCAGAGTACATTTCACCAACAACACCTACTACAGGCACAGCAACAACCCCTGCTGCAGGCACAGCAACAACCCCTGCTTCTACTGCAGGTAGTCCTGCTGCGTCCACAGCACTGTGATCAGATACACCACCAGTATAAGCTTCAGCACCACCTCCTCCAGCTGCGGGTTCAGCCTCCACTTCCTGTTGTGCTGCACCCGCTGACAAGTCCATGGCTTCAGCAGAAACTTCAGCCACTCGCTCCTCCTCTGTTGTCACTTGGTCCGTATCCATTTCAGAAACCTGCGACTCCTCCACCACTCTTTTGGCAACATATTCTTCTTCAGCAACAACTGACTCTGAGGTATATTGTTCAGCTGGCTCCTCATGTTGTTCAGTTACAGCTGGCTCCTCAGTAACCTGTTCAGCAACAACTGGCTCCTCATGATGTTCAGCAACAACTGGCTCCTCAGAAACAAGTGGCTCCTCAGAAACTTTCTCAGTAACAACTGGTTCCTCAGTAACTTCTTCAGCAACAACTGGCTCCGTGGTAAATTGTTCATGGACAGAAGGCTCCTCATGTTTCTCAACAACAGCTGGCTCCTCGGTAACTAATGGCTCCTCACTAATTTGTTCACAAACAACTGGCTCCTCGGTAACTTCTTCAGCAACAACCAACTCATCAGCACATTGTCCGTGAACAGATGGCTCCTCAGAATGCGCAGAACTAGCCACAAGTTCAGTATGTTGCTCAACAACAACTTGCTCCTTAGTGACTGGTTCAGCATCAACTGGCATCTCAGTATGTTGTTCACCAACTGGCTCCTCAGTAACTGGTTCGGCAACAGGCGACTCCTCAGCCTCTACTACCACTGCTTCTGGTACAGACGACACAACAGGTTCCTGTTCTTCAACAGATGACTTCTCAGCGTAATGTTCAGGCTCCTCAGCTATTGCTTCGACATTGGTTGCATCCTTGTTAACAGATTCCTCAACATCTACTACCATTGCGTCATCATCACCAGTGGGATCCTTGGCCACTGCTTCAGGAACAGATGGTTCTTCAACAACTTGTTCAACAACAGAGGGCTCCTCAGGCTCCTGTTCAGCAATGGATGACTCCACAGAGGGCTCCTCAGCCACTGCTTCATAAACAGATGGCTCCTCAATGGCTTGCTCAGCTACACAAGGTTCTTCAACTAGCGTCTCAGTCTCTTGCTCAACAACAGATGACTCCTCAATCTCTACCACGACTGCTTCAGAGCGATTCTCTACCTCATGTTCAGCAACAGGCGACTTCACACTGTCATGTTCAATATTAGAAGGCTCCTCGGGTATTGCTTCAACAACAGATGGTTCTTCAGCCTCAAGCTCAACAACAGATGGTTCTTCAGCCTCAAGCTCAACAACAGATGTCTGTTTGGTCTCAAGTTCAGCAACAGGCGACTTCACAATGACATGTTCATCGGAAGGCTCCTCAGCAATTTCTTGAGCAACAGGAGACTCTTCAACTCGCTGTACATGTACAGACGACTCCTCAGTTACTTCTTCAGCAATAGGTGACTTCACAAGACCACGCTCATCAGAAGCTTCTTCCTCCATTGGCTCATCATCGTCAGCTTGTTCGTTGACGGACGACTCATCAACAGTTTCAGATTCATCCTCTACCTCTGCAGTAGGCTCCTCCACCATTGCTTCAGGCGTCATGGGCTCCTCATCAACAGATGGCTCCTCAATCCCTGCTTCAGCGGATGGCTCCTCATTGATGACTTCAACAGCAGATGCAGCATCTTCCACCACTGCAGAAGGTGCCTTGATGACTAGTTTGTCAGATGGAGTTTCAGCCGTAGACTCATCCACAGATATTTCTTCATCTACAACAGTGTGCTGTTCAACCACAGATGTTTCTTCAGCCTCTGTAACACTGCCAACAGCCGGTTCAGCTGCTTCAGCTACAATCTGTTCTTCAACAATGCCTTCAGCCTCGACCTGCTCAGCAACGTCTTCAGCCTCAAACTCCTCAGCAACTTCTTCAGCCACGACCTGATCAACGATATCTTCAGCCTCAACTTGCACAGCACTATCTTCAGCAATCGTTTGATCAATCATTTCTTCAGCATCGATCTGCTCTACGTTTTCAACTTCAGCCTCCACAGCAATGTCTTTGGTTTGCTCGACCATTTCTTCAGCCTCGACTTGCTGAACAATTTCTTCAGCCACGATTTGCTGAGCAATTTCTTCAGCCTTGACCTGTTCAGCACTTTCTACAGCCTCGACTTGCACAGCAATGTCTTCAGCCTCGACATGCGTAGAGATTTCTTCAACATGCACCTGTTCAACAACAACTTTTTCAGCCTCGACTTGCTCAGCAATATCTTCAGCCTCAGCTTGCACAGCAATGTCTTCAGCCTCGACTTGGGTAGCGATTTCTTGAGCCTGCACTTGCTTAGTACTTTCTTCAGCCTCAACCTGCTCATCAATGTCTTCAGCCTCAACCTGTGTAGCGATTTCTTCAGCCTGGACCTGCTCAGCCTCAGTCTGGTCCTCAAGGTCGCCTTCAGCAGCAGTCTGTTCATTGTCAGCTTCAGCAGATTCTTCAGCATCACCTGTAATTAACAAAATAAGTAAAATGTTATTATTACTCAACTTAACTAGGGTTTTATGTTATTCTATATGTATATTGATATCTGTGCAATCTGATTGTACTGGAAACAGCCATTTATTGTATTTATTTATGATTATTATTATTTTTAATTTGGGGTTTAGAGCTACTTTCAAGATTCTTTCATGTATATATTGAAGGTGAGCGAGTGAATTATTGTTTACGTCACAGTGGGAATCTTTCACTCATATGTAACAATGTACATGAAGGACCAAAGGTGATAACTCTACAATATATGCCGACCTAATAGCACCCATATTACTAAAGCTTGACTGCTTTACAATAGATAGCCTCAATTAACCTTCAACACATCAAATTACTTAATGTGGCAACAGCAGTTACTTTCAGTAAGAAATCAGGTTACAATTGAAATTAGGAACTATTAGAATTGGAAGATGCTTAAGTCTCCACTACATCCCTCCCACTTGAGGAATAACAAAATAAATTAAGGGCCAGTATCCCTTAACACATAACTTTAGCTCTGCATTATTTACCCATGAAGAATGTCCATACATCCACGAGATTCAGATACACAGCAACAACTTTCAGACAGACGGAAGAATGGCGCCAGATTCCGCAAGCCCAGTTTCAAAATTTAGTAGAAGTGAATGATTATGGAGTTTAACATCGAATCTTCGAATCTTTCACCTATTTGCAACAAATTTAGTAGAAACCTTTCCAATAAAATATCTACTAGCCCTTAATTTATTTTGTTGAGTATAGTTCAGGCTGGTGTTAATTCTGTGTCACTGTGGCGCCGTAGACATTTACCTGTAGTGGTCTCCTGTTCACTAGCAGCCACCTCGTCCATGTCGGTCTCCGCGTCCACGAATGCCTCCTTCACCCACATCCCTCCGTCGGCGTCGTAGATGATCTCCTCGTCGGCAGAAGACTGATCGGCCGCCTCTCTGCCGTCAGCCTCCTCGGACATCTGCCCTTCATCCTCCTCCTTCTCTTCAGCTCCTTCAGCAACCATGGTCTCGCTTCCGTCGACGACAGACAGCTTTTCAGCTTCTGCATCATCCGATGTTTCTGTCGCCACGTCCTGTTGACTTCCGGCATCCTTTGCTTCATCAGCGGCCTGTGAGACTTTGTCGACTTCCTTGTCTGCTGCCTCGGCGGATGACTTGTCCTTCTCGACCTCCTCCTCCTCCTCGAGGTCCTCGAAATTGCTCTCGGACACCAGATCCATCACCGGTTCCTGAATCTCCTCCACTGCCCTCTTTGACCTCGTGCTCCTCCTTGTGTTCAGCGACTTCTTCGGGGACATGACCAGCGAGTACGGGACCTTGAGGGTGGAGGGAGGCCGACCCCTTCCTCTCGTCTCGCGGACATCTTCCAGTGTATGTTTGTTGTCGACCTGAGCTGCCAGCACAGCCTCCCGGATGTACTTCTCGGCTATGGGAGATCGCTTGGTCCGCCTCACGACCTTGGCGCACGTGGATTCGTCGTCGTCTCCTGCCGCTGCTGCCGGTGGGGTGGAAGCCGCCTTCCTCTTCCTCTTTCCGCCGGAGTAGGTATACAGCGGGCTATCCGTCTTCATGAAAGGCATCGGCTTGATCACGTCGATCGTCGTGTTCATCTCGGAGTCGCTGGTCTGCGACGAGTCGTTGTCGGGGTCAGAAATGATGTCTGGAGGTGCCTCCGCGGAACGGTCGCACAGAGCTGCTGGCGAATCCTTGGCGATCCTCGTCAGTTTGGGCGGGGACGGGTCGCGCTTGTTTTTCTTCGATGGGGCGGTGTCCAGGAAGAAGTCGGACTCGTAGCTGCGCTTCAGTTCGGGCTGCTTCTTGCTGTATGTCCTGATGACGGGTGTTGAGGCCCGAGCGCTGACCATTCCGTTGACGGCGTCAGCGCCTGCTTCTTCCTCCTCGTCTTCTGGCACTGGAGCCTTGGATGGTATCCGACGTCGGCTGTATACGCCGTCCTTGTACACCAATGGTGTCCTCGTTGTTCTTGGTGTGTCTGCTCTCTGTACGGGGGTGGGTCTGCTTTCTTTGGGCGTGGAAGTTGCTGACGACGACTCTGTGGTCAGATTCTGTGACCAGGACACAGACTTCCTCTTCTTCTTCACGGGAGCTTCACATTCGGTATCAGTGTCTGTGGGGGTGCTTTCCATGTCCTCTTCTTCGGTTTGGGCAGCATTTTTCTTTGGCGTCTTCATGATGGTCTTTGGGGTGTCCTCTATCTGCACGTTCTTTACCACAGCTTTCTGCGGAGACCCTTTGCTGTTACGTCTGTTCGTTTTGCTCTCTATAAGGTCCCTGTAGTTGACATCGCCTACTCTAAGCAACTTGTTTCCTGCTGGTTGTTTCCTAAGAGCATCCTTTGCTATTTCCAGTGGAGATTTATTGCCTTGTTGTGGAGATGACATCTTCAGCTTCAACTGGGCAGCAGTCTTCAACTGGGCGGCAGTCTTTGGCTGGGCAGTAAACTTCGACTGGGCGGCAGTCTTCTGGGTGGCAGTCTTCAACTGGGCAGCAATTTTCTGAGTAGCAGTTGTCAACTGTGTTGCAGCCTTCACTGGCTTCTCAACTTGATCTGGAGTCGTACCCACGTCGGCCTCCTTCTCGTCTGTTGGCTCCATCGGCATTCCCTCGTCCTGCTGAGGAGCCTCTTCAGCATGTTCAGACGGTCCGGGAGGCGCGACGGCTTTTGTCCCTCTGGGCGTCAGCGGCTCCTCTGGCGTCAACACCGGCATCTCGTCGTCTGCGATATCCTCGCCCGTCTTTTGACCGTCTACGGTCGCGGATGCTGGCGTGGTTTTAAGCACAGTGAATTTCTCAGAGGAGTGCTCAAGCACTTTGACGTTCTTGTCGGGAACGATGCCCTTGGCCATTGACGCTTTCAGCTGCTCCAGATTGATGCCCATGGCTGGTTCCGTTCTGATGCCTCCAGTGCTGAGATGAATCACCGTCCCCGAGCCGGAGCTGTCCTTGTTGGGAACGACGATCACCTTGGCCTTCTGAGACTGCAGACGTTTGAAGTCTTCCAGCGAGATATGCACGACCTTCGGCGAAATCTTCGGAGTTGCACAGGGTTGAGCGTACTTGTGGTTCGGCGTCGAGTGCTTGGCGGTTTTCTGGATGAGCTCGGAGTAGTTCCGGGACACGTCCGACCTTCGGACAACGGACACGCAGTCGCTCATTGGCTCGGCTTTGGGTTCGCGGAGATTGTTCTTGGCTTTGCGCGCCTCCCTCTCCTTGATTCGTTGATGCATGGGCAACGCGGCCAGTTCCGGGTCGTCGACCACGGAAGGTACTGCCGGCTTCTGGGGCTGCCCATTGTATCTCCAGTTTGACTGCACGGTCACGGTCTTGCCCAGAAGCTGCACCTTGTTCCGGCTCTTCTGTATGATGATGCCTTTCACGGGATCGTTCACGTCGGCCGGTCGGGGTGGGTCTTTGGGTATGGTAATGGTGTTGGTCTGCACCATCAGAGATCTCTGCGAGGTGTCGCCTTTCCGAAGAAACTCCTCCGCGGCTTCTTTCCGCTTGGCTGCTTGTAACGCCTGAAGGAACCGCGCCTGGCCCTCGGCTGTGCGCATGTCACCGCCGCGGGACTTGAGGGCGGGGTAGACGATGGTGTACTTGTCTTGGCCTTCCTCATCGCCTTCTTCATCGTCGTCGTCTTCCTGAAAACGGGAAAATATCTTTTAGATTTTCACATCCCCAAAATATGATAAAATATTGATAAAATTTGCAGAAATTTATAACCATTGATGAGCAAGGGAATGATTTGAAGATTAAATGTCACTACGAGAATTATAAATATCATTATCTGGAAATAAATCCAAAGATGTTCTCAAATTATTATCTGGTTGATTTTCTGAATGTTAAAAGTGTATTAGAGTTCTGCTTTCAAGATTTTTTCCATTATAGCTAGCTTGTCCGTTTAGTTAAAGAGTCTACAACCACACAGATCAAAGAATTCCCTTCACGTTTCATACATAAAAATTACGCAATTCTTCAATCGTACCTGGTCTCTCATAAGATTGTGCATGTTTTCCAGCGCAATGGCGGACGTCTCCCTCCGGGGGCGGGACCGTACGGTGGATGGGTCAAATTCTGGGACGAAGTCATCATCCACGTCATAGCGTGACACGGTCTTCGGCACCAGCTTCTTCATGCGCAGATGAACGATCTTCTCCAGAGTGCGAGCCATGTACGTGAAGTCTGGGGAAGAACATTCAGTATAGATATTATACTGCAGGGCATCTCATTTGATTTTATTTTTTTGTTGTTGTTAATACTGCATATTCATTTTTAGATCTTAAATTCTAGTTGGAAATCAATTTTATTTCCATTTTTTAAAATTAATTGTATTTGATTAATTTATTTGTTAAAATTGTTTGACAATCTTTCCTTTGATGCAAATGAACAGATTTTTGGATTGAGGTTTAGAGCCGCTTTTAAGATTATTTCACTTGTATCACGACATGTTAGTTTAAGGCAGGATATTGCAGTAAACCTGCAAGCACCGGATGGTAGAACAAAATTAATGATCATCCAACAGGGCAACGACGAAGAGCACATAAAATCATTCTAACATTTTTGATTTCACAACATTCACATACCACTGGTGTCTCCATTGTATCGTTCACAGTTGTCAAAGAGCAACTGAAAGTCGTAAGCAAATTCTGTCAGGGTTTTGTATTCTCGGTCATCCAGTTTCCTCTCAATCGTCATCAAATCCATTGGTTCCTGCAAAATGATCAAATAAGAGCATAATAATACGGCATAAATAAATATGCACCAAAAGAGTCAACAGTTTTCTATGTTCAATTAAAATATTCTAATCAATCTTGTAATTAGTTTTTGCATCAATAATTTTATTTTTATCATTTAATTAAAATTTTAAGAAATACAATTTCAGTTTAATCAAGAGAGAACAGGAAGCAAACAAAAACCGGAAGACCCACTGTATGGTGGCAGAAGTAAAATAACATCTGATAATCTAAACACAGGGGTCGAGAACACTCTGTCCCACCTACTGCCCTCGGGCTTGCTTGTCATTCTTCACGACAGTTCGCACGATTTATCCATGATTCGATGCCAAGATGTTTAAAAAATGGGAGATAACTCTGCAGTTTCCTGCCATCAGTGAGCAGTCAGTTTTTATTATCGAGGATCTTTACCTTGATGATTTTGAAGTATTCTGGAGCGAACTCTTCCTTGACGGGCTCCCAGAATGGCCAGGAGTCGTCATGAGCCTTGATATGGAACAGGACTGAAACATTCAAATAACAGGACTGAAACATATAGAACAGGACTGAAATACTTGCAGCAACATCAGCAAAATACTGAGAGTACGAGATCCAAAATTATGAAAACTAATTTTGGTCATCATTGGCTAGCAGGGGGTTAAATGTCAATTTGCTGTTCACAATAGGAACATTTTTGCATTGGGTTAGCATGAATTTGATTAAATATCCGGAGAGTGAGTGAGTAAATTATTGTTCTACATCACATCACCCATACGCATATAATTATTAAATGTCCAATGGGCATGGAGATTAAATAAAAACTTGGAAAAATAAACACCTACTTTTTCGCATTCCTGAATAAAGCTCCTCCAGTTCATTATCCATCCTGAATAAGAAAAAAGAAAAACAAGCATGAAATATATAAATAACAAATACGTCGACATCATAATTATCTAGATCATTCATATACAAAGGTCAATTTCACTAATATTTGAATTTTGTTTAAATGAGGTTTAGAGTCTCTTTCAAGATTCCTTCACTAATATCACAGCTTGTTACTTATTTTTTTTTTTAATTGGGGTTTACGAGTTGCTTTGCTAGATTATTTCACTTATATCACGGCTTGTCAGTTTAGGGTACGAGGAAATCCGCAACATCTTTAGCGCTGAATGTTACAGTAAACCTGCAAGCACCGGCTCGTACTGTCATACCGAGGATGTTAACTGCATTGCTACCAAGCAACTGATTGTTCATGATATACTCTGCAAGGAGTTGAGAAGGAACATGAGAGCACACTGATCCATTGACCGTGGTAATAACGTTTATTACCATAACGCAAAGACCACCCTTTCGAGCATGGAGTTGGCGCAACATGAATACACACATTATTATCATAAAAAGTTATCAGCAAGTGTAAAAAAAGATTATTCGCACCTATCTTCGTCGTCCTCGTCGTCACGATGTCCGTTGGCGTCAAGGTTCTTGAGTTCCGAGGGCAGCTCTAATCCCTCGCTCAGCATCCGTTCTCGTTCCGCGATCTGCCGGACTTTCTCCTCGCGCTGGGCTGCCCGTTGCGCTCGCTCTGAAACACGGCAAGAATTGTCTTTCTTAGGAAAATTTCCCCTTGATACAAACACTCAGTTATTCGAATGGCTAAAGCATCAATATTTCATCATTTAACCCTCTCTTCTGGATTAGGCACAGACAAAGCTCTTTAGGGCTTCTACAGTTGCCTCCAGCATGCAGAGGGTTAATGACGGTTCTGCAGGTAAATATTTTATTCCAACTGTTTAATACATTTGATTGATTAATTAATAATAACAATAAACAATAAACTTGTGAACAATTCATAATAAACTTAATAATTTGTTTTACATCGAGTTCAAATATCGATGCAAATCTACCAAAGAGTTTTTTAAATAAGTTGACTCAAATGACAATTTTAATTTTTAAATTATACAATTATAAAACTTTTTTTTTAAATACAAAAACAAATTCATGCTCATCTCAAAGTTATAAAATCTCATAAAATGTGAGCTTGAACATGAAATCGTACTAAAAAGGTTTCATAATCTCGATATCCTGGTCTAGGAAAATGACCAGCGCACAACTCACTCTTCACTGCTCTCTCCCTCTCTTCCTTCATTCGTTCTCTCTGCTTCTCTCTCTCCGCCCGCTGTCTCTTCTGTATCTCCAACTTCTCCAGCTCCAGGATCCTCCTCCTCTCTTCCTCTTCCGCCTGCTTCAGCTTCTCCTCGTGGGCCAGCTCAATCTCCAACAGTTTCTCCTGAAAAGCAACGAAAAGAATTTGCCATAATGTCTTTGACCTCCAACTGGGATTAACCCTCTCCCTGCTGGATTAGGCAAAAGCACTGCTCATTAGGGCATCAATGGTAGCCTTCAGCAGGGAGAGGGTTAAGGTTAGTTATGTAAGGAGACACAGTTTTTGTGTATTTTAGAGAGGGAAAAAATGGTCAAATTTTCAAATTCATTTTGCTAATAGTATCGTGGCTTTCAGTTTAACCTTCTCCATGCTAAGTATATGTTGAATACAGACAATGATATATTTTTATTTTATTTTTAATTGGGGTTTAGAGTCGTTAACCATAAGGTAACTTCCAAAGACATCAGTGCCAAATCACTGGACCAGGTTCAAACAATATCCAAGTCCACTGAGCCAACAATAAGTCTATTACAAAAACGATAAGTAATTTCTCCTAACCTCTCATGTGACTGGATTAGGGCTGAAACGGGTACCCGGGTACTCGAGTACGGGTCGGGTACATGTACTACTCGAGTAGTAAATTGATAC